>JAVQJG010258249.1:0-39718 GCA_036024015.1 Craterocephalus amniculus | reverse complement strand
TCTTTTCTAAAAAGTAGCGCCAGTTTGCCTGTAGGGGGCAGTACTGCAATCTACAATACACATTCTGTCGGAAATTCAGTAGTAGAAGAAGAAAACCCGGATGTTTTGAAAATCGGTGGGTGTGCTTGTACCTGCTGGGAAATGACATATTTATACCTAGTAGTTGTACTTTTTCCGCCATATTTATAAATTTGACTTTTTCGGACAGTGAAAGCAATAGTTAGCCTGTACAGCTGCGGTTTTGCATGTTTTAACTTCACGACCTAGCTTAAACAAGCTAGTCGAGACATTTAACTTTGGTGTTTCTAGTGTTGTAGCTGAGTTGGCAGAACATTTTTTGTGTGTAGAGAAACCTTTAAATACTGATTTTGTTCAAAAATTTTGCGTGTGTTTCATCACAGTCCAGGTTGGCTCAAATAACCTCTGATTTATAGGATTTGTTATTTAAAGTTGACACCGAGAGAGGGCATTTAATAATTTAAAATCGGATGTATTGTGGATTAAATGTTTTTTAAAAGCCAATGAAATTTGTTTTTATCGTTTATATTTTTGTCTCAAGGGTTTGCATATTCTCGGCACCATGTCTGCTCTTTAAAAAGTTGACAGGAAAATGTCTAAACACTCCAAAAAGAGAAAACACAAAAAGGCGTCTTCATCTTCAAGTGAAAATGATGAAAAGGTAAGAAGAAAGCGATCACTCATACTGATGTGTTTACATGATAGTTTATGTAAAATCAAAAAGATAAAAAATTTCAGTGTTTGTTTTTCCAGAAAGTAAGTGCTAAAGAAATTCAAATCATATTATTGCATAACAATGGATTTTTTTAAAACATGATTGCAGGTGTCCAAGAGACAAGATGACACTTATCACCGCAAAAGTGTCAGACGGAAGGAAAGTGTTAGGGGGAGTGAGAGGTAAGCCGGACTTATAAGTTAAAACTGTTGAGAAGAAAATTCATGTCAGTATAATTTCGCCTCACATTATCTCTTTTTTTCTAACTAATCTTAATGTTATCTTTCTTTTGTTGCTCAACATACAGCTGTAGAAAGGAGCAGCACAAATCTGATTCCCGGTCCTCCCACCATATCAAGAAGCCAGTCTACACACGGCCAAAACCACAACCAACAGAAAAGAAAGCCATTCATAAAGAAGAACAATGGTCTAAAGCCAGAAGTGTTTCTGCAACTTCCCATGGGGAACGAGTCTCCAGTCAAACAAAAAGACATAGCTCTGGGAAAGATAAAACCATCAGCGGAAGTAAAAGTGCAGAAAGTAGACCTTCTAAATCTTTGACCCCAAGAGCTGTGGCTTCCGTTCCTCAAACAGAAAAAACATCAAAAGATAGGTCAGATAAAAATTCATCTCATGGGAGCCAATCCAAATTAAAAAGGCAGCAAATGAGTCCGAGCACAGATGTTTCCAAACAAGAAAGCCAGACGCAGGTTGTGCGAAAGAAGAAGTGCTCACCTGAGGAACCACAGAAGAATGGAAACAACAGCAGCACCATCAAGGCTTCGGAAACTGTGTCCTTTTCCCCCAAGGATTCTCCACAGCAGAAGGATAGGGAGCTAGAAAAAAACATTAACCAGAGCGCTACAGTAACAGAACCAAAGGCTAAAAAGAGCTTATGCACAGATTCAAAAACCCAATCTGCCTCTATCACAGAGAAATCCTCCACTTCATCCGAGTATGCTACCTCTGAGAATAGTTCAAAAGACTTGCTGAATGTAATTTCAGCCAGTAAGAGGGATACACCAGTGTCACATGAGAGAGTGCAGTCGCTATCTGTTCTACAAATGTATTCTCAAAAATTTGTGCCTTTTAAATTCAAGATACCAAAGAAAGTTCGTCCAGTACCCTCTCACTTTGCAGTGAAATCAAATGAAAACCGTGATGCTGTTCCCACAACCACAAATCTTAAAAAGGAGAATAAAGTCTCACATTCTGAGAGTTTATTG
Organism: Craterocephalus amniculus; assembly: GCA_036024015.1. Classification (NCBI taxonomy): domain Eukaryota; kingdom Metazoa; phylum Chordata; class Actinopteri; order Atheriniformes; family Atherinidae; genus Craterocephalus; species Craterocephalus amniculus. Next base: position 37,759 of record JAVQJG010258249.1, on the reverse strand, counting down.
AAGAAAGTTGAGCAGGAAGTCACCCGACCAGCTAGCGTCTGCTTGAGCGGAGCCCCAAATTTTCAACCTGGACAACAACATAAGGAACCTTTGTCTGGCCAGCACCCACCCGCAGGCGATACCACTGAGCCCCAAAATGACCAGGTAATGAAAAGCTTTGACTGAAGTTATGAATATGTGTTTATCACATTTTTGCATGACTGAAGTTTTTTGCAGGACATTTACATGAAGCATTGTGCCAACGTCAAGATTTTACTGTTGGTTTAAATGACTGCTGTTGATGTATACTGTTGTTCTGTAGATACAAGTGGTTGAACAGCTCAATCTTGCTCGCTCTGAGGAAAAGTTAGAACTCACCCAAAGCTATGGTGAACTCACCTGCATGGACATAGATTCTCCAGAAGATGTACCGACACATCCCTGTAGTGAGTTTTATTGTCTACCTCAAGACTTTTGGGTGTTCACCTTGAGTCAATTATGATCTCATATCCTGTGTGATATCTGTGTATACTCAGTGCAATCTCATACATTATACATTTCTCAAAGAAGAAATAATTTAACAAAGTGTTAACTTGTCTTTACAGGCAGACAGCATGATCAACAAGACCTCATACTTATTTTGGACACCAACATTCTCCTCAGTCACTTGGATTATGTGAAAAAGATCATATCTCATGGCCTAGGAGGTGTTGAATACCTTCTATTACCTAGCAAATGATTGTTTTTTCCCTGTTGTACCCAAAACGTCCTCCTAGTTCATCCAGCCATGAGAGAAATAATAAAAGTCACTTGTTGTCATGGACCGAACTATTGTCAGACATGAGCAAATCATGTCATTATTCTGTGAAAATTATTCTCCATTTAGATGAAACACTTTGTGGAATGACCATTTCCTACTAAGTGTCTTTTTTCCATCCTCTTAGCATTGGGCAGTCCTGTTGTCCTGATCCCCTGGGTGGTGCTTCAGGAGCTGGATTCCCTAAAAAAGGGAAGAGGCCTCTCAGGTTCTGTGGCCCACCTGGCAACGCCTGCCATCTCGTACATTTACAACGCTTTGAAGAACGGGGAACCTCGTCTGTGGGGGCAGTCTATGCAGCAGGCCGCTGAGAGCAGCTGTGAGTGCTGGTTCATTAAAACAACTCGATGCCATCTAGAAAGGATGGTTGGAAATTATCTTTAGAGCTTCTTGGTGACACATCAGAACTGATGGCATAGAAATGCGATGGCTGCCAAAGCATATGAAATGGAGACCACAAATAACCATTGTAAAACTGATTTTTTAAAAACTACTTTTGGCACTTAAGATGATCGTTTCATTCATTTTTAATTTTTTTCAGGGTAAAATCATTAGAGCAGAATTATCTCCCCTTTATATCAGGTGGTTCTGGACTGAAAATGCATTAAGAACAATCATTTTTTATTTTTTGAATCAAAACCATTTTGTGGCAATCCTTGATTTTTCACTGGATGCCCACTAGGTGGCACTAGGACTCAACTAATATTTTAGAATTCCTAATTAGTGAACAATGGGTGGAACTCAAGGGCGAGTTTCATCCGTGTGCTCAGAGATTTTTTCAAATTATTCATTTTTCGTTGTGATTAAAGAGATTCGTCATGATTATTTTGGATGTTAAGACATTATAAATCATATATGAAGTATTCTGTTGAAATGGATTCTGGATTTCCATTTCCCTCAATATCTTTAAAGAAAATGTGGCAGACCGTGTCCCTATTACAGCTTTGTGTGGGCACCATATACTTTTACTCTCAGTCTAGTCTGAGTCACTCTTGTCCGGTCCTTTCCTCTTTTCTTTGTCCCTCAGACGGTCTGAATGCCGAGAATAACGATGACAGAGTGCTGCAGTGCTGCCTGCAATACCGGAATATGCACCCAGAGTGTTCACTGATCTTATGCACGTGAGTTCCCCCTCCCCCCTACAGTATACTGCTGCTGCTGCAGAGTGTGTGTCCTCTGCTAATAATACACATGCATGTGACTCTGCTAGATAGTTCCAGTTTAGATGAGAAAAAGAGAGAGCCAGGTAGTTTTTTGTTTTTTTTTGCAAAGAATAGATGTGCTGAGCAAAGATTTCTGAATTTAGTTCAGGATTTATATTTGTTCTATTTTGCTCACATTTCCAGGAGTCAATATATTTGACTTCATATAATGACCTACTTCTGTAAATGTTACTGTTTCTAAATGGTGCCTGCTATTGATTATTACACTACATTCAAGAGACGAATTAGTAACAGTACTGCACAGTGTCTGTGGTTTCTAATGTTGTTTGTGTTGACACTGCCACCCAATTAAAGACCTGCTTCCAATCTTTCCTCCCTAGTAATGATAAAAATCTATGCAGTAAAGCCCTCCTGAGCGGAGTGAGGGCTCTTTGCAAGAGCGATTTGGAGGCAGAGGTCGAGAGGTCCGTGCATGGCCTTCACATCCTGCCTCACATCAGTCCCCAGATCTCTTCACCAGTTTTGAAAAGAAGCGCCACACCAGCACAGGCACACTCTCAGGAGGGAGGTTGTCCTGTAGGTGTCCTAGAGAAAGGTGAGCCAGGGATTAATGTGTTCTTTGTGCGAAACAGGATGTTGCTTGGAATGCTCCATCATCATTTTGTAATTAATAGCACACATACCATCTATGCACTCAGCATGTCCACACACCATTCCTATTTTTCTGTTTTCCTTTCCTTCATTTATATGACCAGTGTGTATGAGGTTGAATTTCAAAGCAAACTCCCTGCTTGAAATGTTCCCAATCTACACACAGGCATAAAATGTTAATATTACACATACTGAAAGCACATTTCTGGTGAATGCTATTAGCATATATACCTATGCATTTTCTATTTTTCTTTACTTGTGCACTTGTGTAGTATGCATGTTTATAACTCTTAGCAGATGGGGAGCAGCTCAGTAAAGGAGCGTGTGTGGGGGCAAAGTGGAACCGATGCCTGAGCCGATGCCTTTCAGAGCTAGAAGAATGTCTGCGGCAAGTGCTGTCAGACGTGTTAGAAGCGGAGATGAAGGCTGCTTTTCAAGAACTCTGGTTGGAGGTAAAACTCCTTTATTTTAATGAAGAGAGAGAATTAGCTTCATTAGCTTATGTGTGGTTTCTATACAATGTGATGAAAAATCCAAATGATCCAAGGTGCCAAAAATTTCATGCATAAACAGTGTGTGATTATGTACGTACTCATCCCTTAATGTGCAATACATACATGGTCTGTCAAAGTAATGATTATTATTTTTTTGTGATCTTTGTGTGTGTGTTAATAGATTGTTTATATAAAACCACCCTGGACACTTCAAGATGTCTTGCAGTGTTTAAAAAAACACTGGATTGCTGTCTTTGGGCAAATTGCCCCACGAAGAAATCAGCAAACGGTTTTGAACCTAATCAACTTCTTCAGTTCAGGTATGCAGGCATGTGAGTAAAAGAAAGGAGTTATTAATATGCATTATGCAAGAATGATGTTCGGTCTTTCTTGAATACAGCCCACTGAGGATCTCATGGGTGCTTGTTGAGCCATTATTTATCCCACATCAGATTATTACAGCTGCATGATTACTCCCAGACATCTGATTTGGACTTTCATGTAAGCGGCCTCAATGTTTATCTGAGAATACCTTTAATATTAAAGAAAAATAGTTTTTGTAAGTTAAATATCTGTAAATGAATTGATATTAAATCGGATTCAATCAAATTGAATTAAATCAGGATATTATGATTCTAATCAATTCAGGAACTTAATATTGATGCTCAGCCCTTAAATCCATAATAAACTTGACATGCTAAAACTCCAAGCTCAGCTTCCTGACATGTCTTGAGGCACAGACTTTGCATTTATTGTAAAGTCCATTGTGATGGTTTTCAATCTATAAATTGAGATTAATTAGATTGTTTAAAATGATCAACATTGTATTGCCACGATGTTAAAAAAAACCAACCCAAGCAGTACTTATTTGGAATTAATTTAGCTTTAAGTTGTATTTCTCAGCCAACATTAAGGCACTGAGTCATCCCTCAGCTTAAGCGTTACTCTGCAGGGGGATGACGTTGCTGCCCTGCATTGCACTACCACCCCACAGAACTACATCCAGAATCAGGTCATCTGCTAAAATGGGAGACTCAAATGTGTGTCAGAAAGATGCTGAGTAGCTCACTGCAACACTTGTGATCCAGTTTTCACTGATACATCCAGTTAATATATGCTCACATAGCTATATGTGTCTCAGCCAATCTGCCCCCTTGTGTGTGTGTGGTGATTGTAGCAAGTGGTGCAATCATTTTAATCCATCAAAGAATGTAAGTATTTAAAGTTATGCAGTGTTGCATTCGCTAGGCATATCCCTGGCTCAAATAGATGATTCTGGAAATTTTTTTTGGGGTACCACACAGTCTGGCTCTGTTCCAGGACTGAGAGTAGGGCGAGGAGGAGGAGGAGGAGTAGGAGGAGGAAGGAGGGATAAACTGTGCGTGAGCCGAAGAACAAATCTAGTGGTGGAAAAGTACTGCAGGCTTTGGGCGAGTTTCTTGTAGCTATACTTGTGAGGACAGACCTTTTACAGGTGTCTTTAAGTGCAGACAAGGATATCGTAAGATTAAAACACTTCATCTATAACCTGACTTGCATATGCTTATTAAGTAGCATGTTTAACTGTAGCATACTCAGAAATGCAACACTGGAAGTATAATGTTCATTTAGGAATTTGGGCAGTCCCCTGTTTTTTCTGCATAAATAGAATAGGTGAGTTTGTTTTGCATAGGCTTTTTCAAGCTTGAAAGGCAAGAAACTGTCTAAACTGACTGGTTAAGTATCTCCCCAACTGGATTTGCCCTCTATCTTTATATTCTGAACAGCTCTTTTCACAAGGTTACACAGCAAAACATCCACCTATGAGGGTCTGCTCCCCTCACAATCATATCTTACCTACAGTGTGTACATGCTTCCACTCTGTTCCCGATTTTCAGCAACATCCAGCTAAAACTAAAGGCAACTAAATGTGTTTCAACTTATTAACTGGTGATTAAATGTTAATGAATCAGCTGTATGAGTCTGCCCTCCTTTCAGTGCAGTCATCTGATAACCAGCATGGCATGCCTCTACTTCTTCTCTCAGGTAAATCAGTGGACGGTCCTGCAACCTCCGCAGCCATTCATGAGGCCAAAGATCTTGTAAAAGCATTTTGGAAAAGTTCGAACCATGTTTCCCATGCCATCTCTGTTATGGAAAGCATTTTCAACAGGCTACAACCAGAGGTCAGATGGATCACACTGAAGTATTTTTTTTCTTAAAGGTCTAATTTTGAATTCTAGTCATTTGAAAAAGGCATTTTTTAATAATTTATTTTTAATGGGACAGATGTGCATGTCATGAATAATGCCAGATTTAGCAAGATGCTAATTTACATCCCAATCCTTTACGTAATGTTAAGCTGGCACTAAAACTACTTATTAACTTGTATTGCAGCATCAGCTGTCTGGGGAAGAAAAGTCTTTTGCCTGTGATGTTGTCATGAACGACGACGATGAAGACAAACAGCTGACGTCGGCTCAGGTGTCTCACCAGGAAATGTGGGCCCTGTTTGAAAATGTCTGGTCTAATTTATATCAAACAAGGTGAAGATTTCAGATTAACTAGTTGAATTCAACTTGTCATGAAACAGCAGACTAGTGGTTAACCTGATGAGTTTCTTGCTTGTTTTCCACTGAAATCTGATTGGATTTTTAAAAAAAGGATTATAAATGATTATATCACCAGTTGTGTGGAGGTTGTTACATAGAGCGTTTAAGCAGCAAGTACTCAGTGAAAATGTCAGAACACGAACTTTTGGTTTTAGAAATGGGTTAAAGGTGATCATAGTACTTAAACGGTAAATTTGCTGCATAAAAATTGAGGTTAATTTGATAACTGTCTTGTTTTTATTTCCATTGTGATGACCCCAAAAGGTCATTTTTTTCTGTCATGTTGCAGCTTGGAAGTGTTCAAAGCACTGAGCTTTGACCCTCGCACCATGCGCAGATCTCCGACAGTGGGAGCTCCTCTGCCGCCACAGGACGCTCTGGCCTGTTTGCACAAACTGTCCTCTGTGGTCTCACAGCTGCTCCAAGCATTCAGCAGGTATGTCAACCCCCTCACATAACTTATTATATTATATATAACTTGTCATATTTGATTATATGAGCTGAAACTTGCAGAATGAGCCTCTCATTACTTCTCTGTTAGAGCTGAACTTTATTTGCTTAAACTTAACGAAGTCACATCTGAATTTTCTGTTTGTAAATTTCTCTCTGCCTCTGTCCACTCAACCAGCTTCATGTCAAGCCTTTGTCTTTACATTCAACCCTTTTAAACTTTCCTTTCTAAGCCAGCCTACTTCTTCCTGTGTCCTAGTTATCCCTGTGTGCTCCATGCTCTTATGGCTCTCGGGACCTGTCTGGCATGTAGTGTTGGTCACTCTGTAATCTCTTTGACCTTGTTGCGTCGCCTTATCACCTTTTCCAGTGATGCAACAGTGGGCCGTGCACTTTAGCACTGCTAATTGTTTCGCTGTGCTTTTGTGAATAAACGTGCTAACCACCATCAATAGAATAACTTCACTTTTTTTAGCTGCATCTACTGTAACTCAAACCTCACTCTTCCATTTCTCCTTCTTGGAATTACTTGTGTACAACATCAAAGGTCACACCAACAGGTCCGGGTGTAGCTGGTGCATTATTCATTAGCTGAATGGGATTTTGTTCCACATTTGGGTCACTTTGAGAGCACGTAACAATGAAGCCCTGCCATTTAAAGGGCACAGTGTCTGCTTTATACTTCTTTTCTACTCAGTTGCACTCTGACCTTCTACTCACCTAATCTACACAAAAAGGTTAAATAAATAAATAAGTAAAAGAAAGAAAGTTTTTTTAAAATTGATTTTTACATTCATGAACATGCTTTTGAAGAATGAAAAACATAACAGGGAATTATTTATAATACTGCCAGAATTTCAGCTCATTTAGCTTTGATCATAATGCTTCTGTCAGCGTTTTTATGGACTTTGTTTGACTTTTTACTTTATATGTGCTGCCTTAAGACTGAAAATGCCGTTATCTGAAAATATATAAAAACTTCCTACAATCAGGTGTTAATGCTTGGGGACAAATGTTTTTTTAACAGACAAATTTCTTTGAGTACATATCCCTGCAGTAATGAAGGTTATTACTGTGGCTTTACTCAAACGAAACTACTCTGATCACTTCCTTCCTAAATATGTGTGCTTCAGAGGATGGCCAAATTGATTTCAGTAGCCGATACCATTTACGTGTTTTGTATGTTTTGCTGTCTTGGCAAAGGGCTATTACAAGTATGATGGGAAAATCTTTTCTACATCCTGGCTAGGGCAAGGAAATAAACTGATGTAAGGTTAGGGTTAAACTGCTTATAGTTAAGCTTAGTGCGGCTCTTTGGGGTGGACTTTGCAGAGTAAATTAAAGACAATGCCTAAATAAGACATGACCTAATAGGGACAGCGGCCCAAGCTTGTGTGTGTAAGTGTGCTGTGAATGAAATCCAGTTTATCCCGGTGCTTTGAGTAATCTGAGTGTTGGAAATTTCTACTAGCATGAGTCCTGTTAACATGGAGAGATTTGCTTGTGGGGTCATGCACATTTAGTTAGTTTGTACAGTAATATGATATACAAAATTAGACTTATTTAGAAACTGGGGAAGTTACATGTTAAAAAAATTAAAGCATATATGTTTCCCAAAACACGTCTAGTTTCTTCTGATTGGTTAACTAATGATTGACAAGCCCTACCATGGGTAGCGCATGGCGTAGTTGAAGATGACCATAAGAAGACATCTCTGGCAACCTAACTCTGATGTTCACAAAGAATAGCTTTTAAAAATTGGTAATTGTTTTTAACCTTTGCCGTGTTTAATGTAAATATCTGACAGTTTTACATAATATACATAATAAAAGGTGGTTCAGCTTGTATACTTTTTATTTTTGCTCCTCTGCATGTGAATCTGTGGATTGAGCTACTTGATTTCTGTTGCCTAGGAGACAGCCAGACACATTTTTATGTGTTTGAGCTTTTCCTACCCTTTACTTCTGCAGAATCTAAATATAGATATTTCAGACTCTGCTTAAATGATCACACTCTGTTCCTCATTCCTCTCTTGCTTATTTTCATTATTATTACTTATTTTGCTCCTTATTTTTGATGTTTTTGGGATACTCTGTATTAGACCTCAGCCTTCAGGACAACTCTGTTATACAGTAATTTAGAAAGTGTTTCTTGTGTTGTGTATGCGGTGATGCATGGATAAGTAAACAGTTCTCATTAAAGTTAAGCCAAACACATCAGTGTTAAAGATGAAAGCTTATTTAGTGTAGATTTCCAGAGAAAATGTCATAAAAAATGAAGATAGAACTGCACAGCTTGTTTCAAGCTTTACCTGAATATGAAATCATCTAAATGATTTGTGTCTCATCTCCTAGCATCTTATCTTCGGCTCCTGGTTTAGGAGAAGTCCAGGCTCTCCTCAGCATCATGCATTCTAACAAGGTCGGTACTACGTCACAGTTATTGATCCAAAATAAATTTGCATCCACTCTAGATTAATATATTACACCTTTGCTTCCTCTTCGGTCACATTGAGCTTATTCTGTTCCTTTATTTTATGTTTTCAGATTGTTAATGAAGATTCCAGACTGACAGCCAAAGATCTTCTGGATTGTTTCTCACAACCAGAATACAGGTAGGACACATGCACAGACATAATAATGATCATTTTAAACATCATCTCTGTGTCCCACAAGGTTTTGTGGCTTCTTGTACAAGTACCCTTTGACTTGATGTATGGATTACGCAATAGTTCATGATGAACATTGTAAACAAAACCAGTTCCCTGAACTGCTGCTCTCTTTGTTGCAACATGCCCAGGCAAGTATGTGTTTTTCAGCATTGTTGCCCTTACTCTGACATAATAGCTTTCCTTGTTGCTATTCCCCAGGAGCGCTCTCACAATGACGGTGTCCTTGCCAACATTTCCAAACAATCGTGGCATTCATTATTAACACATTTCTTTGAAAAGATGCTCTCCATCTTTTCTGTTGTGCATCATCAGCCTGACTCATGCAGATACCTGATGCTTGTTTTAATCACAAGTGTCATATAGAAGGAGAATATAGACGTTGCTTTTACAGACTTCTTGCTGGTGCTGCAGCATGAAGTCTGGCAGATGATTTAGTTTTTTTCCCAAGAAGCAAAGTGAACATCAGATATATTGTTTGAATCTAACTTTGATCAAATTGTTGTGATTTAAAAGAACTCAGGTGCAAAAAGTCACACAAGGAAAGAAAGTAACACTGATTATTTTCATTGTCTTCTTGCTTAAACAGCTTCTTCTAACCCTTTACCTATTTCTCATTATCATTATTGAGCTGTAAATTTTAGGAGCCTTGTTTCCTCTTCCCTTTCTTTTTCACTCCTTAATGCTATTACGTTCACTACTGTCTCATGAAAGCGGGTACCATTTGTTGGCAGCACAAAAGCTGCCTTAAGGGATTAATTCAGGACCTTTGTGTCCCTCCGCTCATGTAACACAGACTTTATGTCTACACCTCTGATAAGACCTGTCTTCAGTGGCAAACTTGAATATTGTTACAAGATAATACACAGTTATCAATCTCATTGTGCTTCTTTTTTGCCAGAGGAATTTTTCTGTTTGACACTGAATTCAGACTTTGTGCAGATGAAGCTGAAGCTAAACTTTGCCTTTGTTCGGGATTATTTTATCTGAATGCTGTTTATATGCATGAAGAATTTAGGAGAGATAAGCAATTGAAATATAATCCTACAACCCTGATAAAGGAGCAAATAACTGCTCCCATATGGGGGTGAACAGAATCACCTGTCTGTCCATGTTGATGTATCTCTGAGGCTATGCTTATGCCTGCAGGTTGAACCCAGTTGCTGTCATGGAAACAAGCCAAAGGTCCATGTCTTAAACAGATTATTTGTTTCCTGGCTGTTAAGTGTCCTTTGTTAATGCTATCTCTGACTGTCTGAATCATGATTTCATAACCCCTCTGAAGGAAATATTGACTATCAGTAGATTATTTTCCAGGCTGTACTGTACATTATCCTTGCCTATTTTACATGGAGCTGATCTGTTGATAATAAACAAGTCTCACATGATTACAGCCAACATAAGTGCTTTACATAATTTGAAGCACTACTTCCCTGTATTTCAAGAAGTTATTTTATTAAGCAGTAATGTGAAGCCATGATGAACCACTGTATTCAGTATTAAAGATAGAATCTGCTGGGTCACTTCATGAAAAAGCTTTGCCAGGCACTCATCGCTCATGCCATTATAGCTGCGGTTACAACAGTTCACCTCTGACAGACACGATTAAGCCGACTGCGTTGTGGTAATAAATGTTTTATTTGTGACATTCACTTCTCAGTGATCTGGGCCTTTACTTAGTATGTGCATTATTGGTGGCGTTAAATATTTGATCTGTGCGCTCGGTGCGTTGGTGTGATCTCAGGACTTATATAAGGCTTAAGAGAGGCACTTTTAATGCACATGTTTGGTCATTGACTGACGAGTTCAAGTGGTCGTCTGCTGATAAGATTTTATGATGTCAGATTAGTATTTGTGTGCGTTGCTGCTTCTTGTTCTTTGATAGCAGATGTGTGTGAGATTTAATGTATTTGACATGACGAAGATGAAAATTGGAAAAGACGTGATGATTTTGCAATGAGTCTGTCTTTCTGAATTTATTTTATCCATCCACAGGAAGGGTTAATATGTGTTTAGTTAGAAAGATCCTCTGATAGGAAGTCGTTAACACATTTTCTTCCTTGGAAAAACGTGTTTTGACAGGCACGTTTACGTACAGTAAGCCATTCTATGATACCAGTTTCATTTTGTTTTCTTTAAAACGTGGGAGGATAAGAAACACTTTTCAGTGGCTTGTTCTTCTCATGTCTCATGTCTCAGCTGAGTTTGCTTTCCACAAAAAAAACATTCAGGTCCAAGACATGTGTGAATATAACAGTTTGTGTGTTTTCATTTTTCCCCTCTAGATGATTGTGATATGTTCTCCATGTGAATGGCTCTTTCAGCATGATTTTCCCAAGGTTGTTTGGAAATACCCATTTCTGTAATTTGGATGTTTTTGCTGCTCCATTGTTATTTTTGGATGTGCATGTGACATCGGTGTTGGTGGCTAATGGCTTTCACTGCAGCATAATGTAGCTGCTGGTTACTGCAGCTGGTAAGTGAGACTGGATGACTCATTTTCCCAGCTGCATTGATCTCTTTCTTGTTGGTGTATTATAGTGCTTGTCTCTTGTACCCATGTTTAATCTTTCTTGCATAATTCACTGGTTCAAACACATTTAAACAACAGGCCTAGCATTTATGCATATCTATAAAAGATTGCACAGTTTTCACAGGGAAAGAGGGCATAGTTTAAAATCTGAAAACTATATATACCAAATCTCTACACAAAAAATACATACACCCATGATTCTGGGCTCCTTTCCTTTATAAATTCCAATGAACATGAAGTTGAGAGCACATGCTTGAGTCCAGAGGATCAGTAAAGAATAGAAATTGAAACATAAGTTATTCATTTAACATTCTTTATATGTAAATTCTTTATATCACATCCTGCTGTGTAGATGCTGCATCTGTGAGGAAGTCGAGCTCCCTGGTGAGATGGATCAGTGCACCTCCTGTCATTCATGCCTCTGCACCTCAGCAGCTGCACACTGCTTGACATAATATGTTTAGTCATATGAACAAAGAGAGTTTTCTACTTCCCTGCAGGTCGTGATGGCCATAGAATGGCAAGGCAGATCAGTACCTTATTAAATCATTCTGACGTTTCATATGCTTAAGTGGAAACAACTGTGAAGAGCCGTCTCTGTATGTGAAGTCGCTCATATGTAGTAGCTATACCTTTTGGCAACACTGGATTTTTGTTGTATTGCTTGTTCTGTGTAGCATATTTAAGCCCCATACTGTAGTGGAACTGCTTTGTTTGATGCAAAATATTCTCTTTGTGCTGTTTCTCATCAAGTACATCTTATAAATGGTTACATTAAAAGATTTGCTTTAATAAGTAGTCTAACAGAATTATAATTCCTGATATTAATTAACTAATGCAATAAGATTGCACAAGAAGCTTTTGCATGAGCTGATCTGAGACTTTTATTATTAACTGGCTTTTTTAAGCCCGTCTGTGTAGCTGAGTCATACTCTTAAAGGTCAGGGTTTTCTCTGTCTTTTAGATTGTTGTCTTTTTTCCCTCCGAATATTCTCCTATGCTCACTTAGGAGGACAATTTCAAGATCATTGGAGTGACAAAGAAATACAAAAATAAAGATACAGCTGCTGTTATTCAGTTAATGCTGTAAATAACCTGAAATACAACTTTATTTCCGTTCATTTTTAAAAGAGGACTGTAGAGCATCAGCCAAGGAATCAAGCTGGAAACTATTCCAGTGATGGGAGGACATGATTGACTGGTTTAGAACAGTAATGAGCTATGACATCTCTTTTCAGTTCAGTATGAGTCAATACTGTCTCCTGGGTATGTTCATTAATTACCTGTCAAACATGTAAAGGCAGCTCATAACCCCTCCTTCATGTATGCATCCTCATAAACTGCACTATTCTGCCACACAGATTTAGCATTACTTGCTTGTGACCGGTGGATCATAAAGGTGAGAGTGAAGTTTTCAATGTAAATACAATGACAGCGAGTCTTTCACACCGTCCCTGTGTCCATGGAGCATGCTAGATTGCAAAACCGAGGCCTCCTGCAAGCTGCCCAAACAGTGGCTAACACAACCTGACATTTGCATGGCTTAAAAAAAACCCACAACAAACAGATGCATGCTTGTGTGAAGAGGGGGATGTGGATGGATGGATGCAGGGTGAAAACAAGGAAAGCCAAGAACAGCCAGCAGATTCTTCTCCTTCCATCTTGCCTGCAGTTACGCAATGTTCCAAAAGAAACAAAGAAGAGGCGAAAACAACAAACCAACAAGTTCCCTCGTTGTGGATGCTGCTAAGCAGCCGTTGCCAGGACTGTAGCTGCGTGTTTCTCTTCAGCATTTGTAGCAACCAGGATGCATGAGGCGGTGCAGCCAGAACTTTGTAGTTCAGCTGGAGATGATTGTGAATAAATAGTTGCTGTTTAAATCCGGACCTTCAGAAGCTGCAGCATACACAGAAGCTCTTTTTGTCCATTTTGTGCTGAGCATCAAATAAGTACAATGATAAATTGTGCGTTTCAAGATGTTGCATTTTTACATTTAAAATGCTGCTGGGGTATTTTAAAAAACACTGAACAGGGAATAGGGCAAGCCAGTCGCCGTTAAACACCAAATGGGTCAACAAGCCACTAAATAAAAACAGAGTGTGAGAAAGTACATCATGATGAATCTCTAAACAAAGGTTTGTATGACACCCAACATTCCTAAGGTCAAGCCTTTTTCACCTCAGACATTTCATACTAGGAGGATGTTGACTGCAGTTGTTTAGATGTTTACCAAAACACATTAGAATTACAGTTATATAATGAAATTGCCTATAAATGTAGGCTGTCAACTTTAATATGATGGTGTTCACATCCAAAATGGATGAAAAATCCAAAATGGATGAAAAATCACTACCACAAAGAAGTCTGGATATTAGTCTCTAAAGTTGTTTCATGGTATCCCCATTTGGTAAGCATGTGCATTGTGCACGGTTTACTAGTCATCTTGTGTTCGCTGTGTTCAGTAATCAGAACTGTGCAGAAAGTTAGCTAAACCTTCACAACTTCAGTTATCATGCGGTCGCTACAAATCAAGCTGAACGATGCTGAAGAATCAACATGGGTCTCATTTTCATGACTTTATAGGCAGAATTTAACAAAATTACTATAAAAACCAAGCTGTCCACTTACTGAGCAGTCCATCATCTGCTCTGTCCTCATACCTCCATCTGTCTGCTCCGGTCTTCATGTCCATTAAACGTTTTTAATTAACCAAATGTCTTTTCCTTTGCCCCCAGGGAGAAGCTCAGAGTTGGAGGGAGCCAGTTAATGGAGCTAAAGGAAGCCTTGGATCATTGCGTTCAGGCCACAGACCAACACTTACAGCAGTCTGCACATCAGTAACGCCAATGCCTGAAATAAAAAGGGTACATGCAGGCGTATCTACAAACAAGCTGCTTGCGAAAAAGACGGTTGTTATCTGAAGAGGGAGATGTTTACTGAAGTTCTCCATCTTTTTTTTTTCATCAGTCTGTTATAGTAGTATATAGTAGTTTATAGTATAGTAATAAATCATATTTACATATTCATTCATTTTACTCACACTACTGCCAATAATTACACTTCATCTGTATGCTTTCCAGGGCTTTTCACTTGACCACAGATATCAAATTTTTAAAGTGATGTCTTTAAATCAGTATATTTATGTAATTTCACAAGTTTTATTTATATTTTAGATACAGATTTTATGATATTCTGTATTATTTCTGGACCGGATGAATGTGTAGCAATCCAGCAATGTCTGCATGATATTTAGGGACATCAGGTCTAACATAAGTGTCACATAAAGAACAATAATTTCAAGTTACTTGAATATTGAAGGTTTCTTTTTTGTTTAATTGGTAGCCTGCTGTTTGCAGTAAAGCTAAACTTTTGTTTGTGATCTTAGAAAAGTTTATTACTCAGATCTCTGAAATTATAGGGTTATGTGGACCTTTAAGTTTTAATTAAACAAAAGCTTAGAAAAACTGCTCTTTGCTCTGATTGTCCGGTTCCAGTTGCCTCAGCAGGCACACCCACTGTGCTACATAACCTTTGAGGCAATAACAAATTCAAGAAAACATTATTTAAAACTACAAACTGCAGATTAAAAGCCCACAATGTAATGCTTTTGTAGCAGTCGTCCTGATGCTGACACAACACAGCTACATAGCAATTATTATTCAATGGTTTGATTATGTTTTTGTAATTTGGAGCTTTTTGTTCATTTTAATGACTGATAATTGCAAAGCATCCAAAACTTATATATAGCTGGTTTATATGATCAAATTGTGCCTTTCCAAGTTATAATTAAAACCTTTAAGCTGGAGTGTATTTCAGCAAAAATCAGTTATGTCTGTTTTGGTACAACTTAAAATGTAAAAAACATTTTTCGTCTCTTTTTTTATTAGCAATAAAATGAAACATTGTAAATAGTTTTTTGGCTGCATCATTCATTTCCTTTTTTCTATAAACAGAAGTGATTTACGTTGTGAGGAACAGTTCACCAGTGTCGTGTCGGTGATTAGGAGGGATGAGACGCAGGTGACGGCAGCAGACCTGCAAGAATTTACGCCTGCCATCAGTGTGATACAAAGGTTGAAGCGCTAGATGTCACACAGGATGAGGTGAAGGAAAGGCAATAATGATTTAAACTGGATAAAGTATGCGTGCAGAGTACTTAGTCTTTGGTCAAACCCACATTCTTTGCCTGTATATGTACTAAGCACAGATGAAGTTGGAAGTAAATCTCATAAATGAGTAACTTTGCTTGGCTGGAATCTGCACGCATTAGATACTCCAGTTTTCCTTCTTTACATAACAGGTAGAGCTGGGCAATATATAGATTTTCAGATATATCGAGACTTTGCCACAGAAGTTATGTAACAAGGGAATATTGCTAATATTGAATAAACTTTTGAGTTTAAAAAATCTTTTTTATAGATCTTTTTATATATCTTGTGCATTTTGCACAACTGTATATTTGTTATAGTCATTGAAAAGCATATATTATTTTTATGCACATGTGCTTCTGATTCTTAATAAAAAAGCATTTAGCATTCAGTTCCATAAATTTGAACCATCTCTTTGTTTACTTGAACAAAAAATTTGTATTGGTATATATATTGTATATGATCGTGATTAGGGAAAAATTGATCAAGATATGAAAATTGTTTCACATCGCCCAGCCCTAATAGCAGGTTTATTTTTTTCTAACTAATGTGTGACATGAGATTATCAGAGACTTACTTGTGAATGAGCGCAGGGTTGGGTTTTAACCCATTATGGTCAGCAGGCAGGCAAATCTGAGGTCATGCAAATGTAGTCCACTCAGCTGGTCCTCTTTCGACACTTTTACAGCGGCAGTCATCCCTTAGCCAGCTTAATATAATCTCCCCTAAAAGACACTTAGAGGAGCAGGAAAAAACCTGCCTCGGTAGTCCCCAAGGCGTATAAATGGCTGGAGAAGAGCTTAGGGCATACAAGGTGGCAGTAAAAGGCTAAATTTAGGGCCACTAAATCAGCTATGGCTAATTTAAGAATTGTGGCACGTTGTTGAGCTTCTAATGATTTCCATTTGGAAGAGCACATCAAAATATACCATTTTCTTAGTAGTTTCCTGAGACCATTGCCAAACTGACATCTAAAAAGGAGGCTGTAGACAAAAAATCAGATTTAAATGGTTTATTAATTAAGAAATGTTAAGAAATGTGTTATCTTTCTTGCTCTAATACTCCTTCCTAAAGAATCTGCCAATGCCTGACACTTTAAAACACAAAAAAGAAAAAAGGATCTTCAGTAAACTGCATCTCTACATACATCAATTACTTAAATCACATTTACAAAAATTTGGTTAGCAGAAGCAAGGTTGTGCGTGTCTGGTGTGTTCACGAAAAATCCAACTGAAAGTGGCACTGGTTAGATTCACTGACTTAAGCTGTCTGCTACTACTTTTAACTGGTAAATCAGCAGTGTATAAAAAATATAAAAAAGGCCATCATTTTAAGATTCAGAAAGCAATCCAGCTTGTTTAAAATGATACAAAAAGCCGTGACGAGTGCTTATAAACTCACACCGAGTAAGGCTTTGAACCATTGACCTTTAAAATATGTGAGCAAAACTTACACTGCAACAGAAATTCTTAAATAAACTTGAAACTTACAGAACTCAGTCATTACCACTCCTTACTGGCACCTTTCAGTGGCCAATAGTAGAAAGCTCATCTGAAAACCCTCTACGTGACTACCTCGGTTAATCTAAGAGAAAGAAAAGCTCTAAATGTGTAGTAAATGTTGGCATATGACAAAAAAAATGAGGAAGAAAAATATGTACAGCACAAAAAAGACAAAAAGTGTATGCAATGTGCAAAGGCGTAATGTTGCTTTGGGCAACCCCACCCACCCACCCCCCCTCCCCACTTGCCAAGATTAAGCCAGTCTTCACTGAAGACCCCTCACCTGAACATCCCCTCCCACACATACCCATTCATACACACAGAAGATCACGAAACACGATTACATCACTAAGCCTGTTAGTTTGGAAAACGGTGAAGAACTGTGAAACTCTAAACCCCGCCCTCCCTGTCTCTCCATCCTCCTCCCTCTTCAGTCAGAGACGGGCGACGGAGCTTGGGTGTAGTCGTTCCATTCGTCCGTCTCTGGGTTGTACACCTCCACCGTGTTGAGGAATTCGTTCCCGTCAAAGCCGCCCACGGCGTAGATGGTTTCGCCGATCACAGCCACGCCTGCGTTGCTTCGGGACGAGGTCATGCTCCCCAGCATCCTCCAGTCGTTGCGGGCTGGGTCGTAGACCTCCACACAGCGGAGGGCGTGGGAGCCATCGAAGCCGCCGACAACAAACAATTTGCCTGCGACAAGTTAGAAACACTGACATCAGCCAAAAATAGAGACGCGCAATAAATCAGAGATGTTCCGATACCATTTTCCTCTTGATACCGATACTACTATATTATAAAACAAATGTCACATTACGCCTGCATGACTGATATAATTAGCATTGTGATCAGCCTGGCTCAAGTTAAAATCTTTGTAAACATGAATGAATACAGCAAACTGAAGACATTTATCTTTAAATGTAGTTTTTCTGGTGGGAGAATCCAGGGCGAAATACTGCCACACCGCTGACATCATTACTATCGGCTGCACAGTGCAACTATTTTAAAAACAATGAACAAGAACGGTGTCAGAGCTAATCAGTAAATAGATATTTATTTTCAGAAATTATGTGGTATCAAATTGGTGCCTGAACTCCAGTACTGGCCAGTATCTGAGGCATTTCCGATACTGGCAACGGATTCGGAACAACTCTACAATGAGTCCGAAGCTTCTGCCCATCCTCCATTTGAATATTACAAACTTCCACCATTCCTGCCGGCGTGGTGCTGGTGGGCGTACCTGCGTGGACAGCGACGGCAGCTCCCCTGCGAGCCACATTCATGGGGGCTACCAGGGTCCAAGTGTTGTTCTCAGGGTTGTAGCGTTCCACGGTGTTGAGGCAGTTCCACGACTCAGCTCCTCCAATCACGTACATGAAGCCATCCAACTCGCACACTGCAGCCTGGTGCCTCCCTGGAACAAATTTTGCTTCATTAATACGGCCTCGTTTACCCCAGATTTACCAAACGCGTGAGACCGTGCAAGGTAACATACTGATGTTAAGGGAAGCACAGTTGGACCAGGTTTTGATCACAGGGTCAAAAGCATCGCAGTTCTTCAGGCCCTTCTGCCCACACGGGTCCGACCCTCCAACAACGTAAAGTTTGTTGTTCAAGGAGCAGACGCCTTTGGACACAGACAGCAGGGAGTTTAATGGGTGTACCATTTCAATTCAAACATCAGCCACTACATCCTTGCGAGGCGGACTGACCTGCATTGCAGCGGTTTGTCCTGAGCTCCGGTACTTGTGCCCACTCATCAGAATGCGGGTTGTACGTCTCCCCACAGCTCAGCTCATCAGAATGTCCGTTTGAGCCTCCGATCACATACAGCTGGCCCTGAGAGTTCAGAGACCAATGATTATAAGATGACAAACACACACACCATAACCTGCAAGGGCCTACAGAATTTAAACAGAGGTGAAAAAACTCAACTATTTGATCAGGAAGTGGATAAATATTTCATTGTTTAACCTGGACAACCGATGCATTTATAGCAGGTGCAGGCACACTCCTAGTCAATTTTTAATGTGTCACTTTATTGAAGAGTAAACGGATCTAAGATAAGGGTATATCGTAGGTGCTACCATTAGCTCTGCCATCTGGAATCGAGCCCTTGGAGTCCGCATGGGTGCGATGAAGGACCAGCAGTCTTCCTTGGGGTCGTAACACTCCACAGTCCTCAGACACTCTTCTCTGTTGTAGCCTCCTGCAGAATCAGAAAGGTGGATCATGCTCAGATTTTGAATTTACCTTAGATTTCTTACACTAAATGCATAGAAGCTCACATTATGAGCAGATTTTTTTTTATTTTAATAGTCAAGTGTTTAGCTTTTATTACACGGCATCAACACAAGGACAGAGCTGCCAGTATAGTCGCGCTGCCCTCACCTGCTGCGATGAGTCTTCCGTTCAGGCCTGCGGTGCCCAGGCCGGAGCGAGCGTAATGCATGGGTGACCGTGGGTGCTCGTCCAGCTCCTCCGGCTGGGCTTCGAAGCTGAGGCTCTTCATCAGGCATGGCGTGGCAGAGGGAGATGTCTGAGGGCTGGTGCGACTGTGCAGGAAGATCACACACAGCACTCCGTCCAGCACAGCCAGACACAGATAGTTGTTGTCTAAAGGCAAGATTAAAGATTGTTAGGGACAAAAAAGAACAACAACGTAATTGTTTGCCCTTTGAGTTCAATTAAACGTGAAAGACTTCACCTCGGTCGTATTTTATTTATTTTTTTACCGTGCAGATTATTGTTCATTTTTCAACCAACAATTCTTTGAGTTTGTGCAGAAACTAATTAGATGTAGGTGGTTCACACTTACTTGTGGTCTTCTCTGAGGCAATGTACTTCCAGTCTCTCCGGGTGGTCTGTTTTGGGGCATTTGCTGCTTGGTTGGATGGTGAGAGACTTCCTGAGGAGCTGCAGCTCAGCTGTCTCTGGGTGCTCTCCCGTACGGGTTTCTTCTGCAAGAGCACAACGCAGCTACAGAAGCCAGGCTTGCACCACAGGCCGACCGAAGGCCAACATCAGCTAATAAATCCATAATCTATGCTTTGATCCAGCTAGTATACCTATAACCATCCTGTCAGAACAAGTTAAAGCTGACGCAATCTGAAGCCAACACTGCAAACTACAGTCTCAAACCAGATCAGCTAACACACAAGTCACAATGAAGGAGAAGCGGAATCACCCGTCACCACCCACAGCAAACTAGGCAAGGCAAACGTGTCCTTTCATAAACATTCAACAGCACATCCGAGGTAGGCTCCATTCCTCATGTCTCTCATCTCCTTAAAACGAGTCCTTGCATTAGGGCCGTGTCACATTTTTATGCATTGCTAGGCATAAAGTTGCAAAATAAACTTTCACACTGCCAAGCGAACTGCAGTTGCAACTTCATTACAGCGAAGCCAGGCACAGGCCCAGTACCTGCACAAACTGAAGGTGGTCCTCCTCGCCACCAAACACCTCACTGTGCCCCTCAATCACCAGCCCTCCATCCACCAGCTTATGGTCAGGTGAGTAGTAGAGTGTTTGCACCTGCAAGACAAACAGGAACAACACACCCATGTGGCTGTCTCCTTGGCAACACACTAAGAACCCCAGGGGGGAGGGAGAAAGAGGGTGGATGCAGAGCTGTGAAGAGGAACCCCCGGCTCTTCAGTTGCTTGGATGGAAAGTTTCCTTTGAAAAAAGTTTTAAAAAGAGGGGACGCATGCCACTGCAGAGAGCGGGTTAAGTGTCCGAGCTCAAGAAGAGAGCGTCTGCCAGCGGCCCTCCTTAATGTGCATCTATAAAAAGAGGGAAAACTGAGAGGCTGCCTCTGGAAAGATCTTCAGTGAAGAGAAGGAACTCCCAACTCGCTCTCTTACCACCCTCGCGGCTTGGAAACCAGTCCTCTAGCTGAAAGGTTTGTTGTAGTGATGGCAGCCAAGTCCAGTTTACCAGAAAAAGTAGTGAAGTTAAAGCTGTGAGCTAATTCTTTAAAAACAAATTACCGTTGAGGCCCAGTTAAATTATTACGTGGTCATTTAGTTTCTCGTTAAAGAATAATTTTAAAAAAGGGAAAAAAAAAGAAAAGTCATTACAGTTAAAAAAAGGAAAGAAAAAAATTAATAAATAAATGTTGCTGAAAATAATTATCCAGCTTAACAACTTACAGTCCAGTAAATAATGTCTGGTGCTCTCCTTTCCAGCGGCTATTTGAATGGCTCCTGAATGAACTGGACATACTGACTACTAAGGGTTTGTGGGTAAAGTGTTCTTGTAAATGGAGGCATGATTCGTCTGTATGTGTGGAAGGGACAGATGGGGGCACAGTGCTGCTTGGCTGAAAAGAGAAGCAGCTGAGAGGCAGTAGTACTCCTCTCTTCCCTCTTTTCTCTGACTCATTTACCCTGGCGGATCAGTCCTGGCTCCTCAGTCTGGTCTCCTGCTGCTGCTAATAAACCTACAGGAGAGATAAATCAACGGGGAGGAGCACCTGTTAGTGCTGGAGCAACAAACGTGCACCTGTTCAGATAGTAAAGTGGCAGTGAGAAAGCAGAATCAAGGGCCAGACCTTTGAGAACCGTTTGTGTTTCAGATGAGACGAGCCCTGAAATATTCAGATGGGGTTGTGTGTAAACCAACCACATACTCAGAAAAGAACAAAAAAAGGAAAACAAACCCCCATAAAACAAACAAGAGCAAAAAGCAGCTCTTTTGCTCACCTCTAATTTGTAGTATGGATCAGGAATACAGTTTCTGACTGCAAAACCTCAAATCAGAGGAAAACAAAGAGCAATCCTGACACAGTCGAATGACAGGAGGGGAGCTAGTTTTACTTCATCCCCTTTAATGACTTCTTAATGTCAAAAACAGAAGAATTCAGAGGGAGGGAGGAATGGCAAAGAGGATGGAAACTGGTCAGAGTTGAGACTAGTGTGTGCAGAGAAACTGACCTCCTCCATCAGTCGTTCCAGCTGGTCGCCGTTCTCCCAAAGGCTACGCTGCACCCAGTTTAGCACTTTTGAATAGAGCTTGCCATTGCTGGGCAGGGCCAAATTGTCTTCTAGGATAACTTCTAACTGTAAAAGCATGAATGCATGAAACTGAAGTTAGATTCATGTGAAAAATGAGATTTTAAATACCTCTTAAGACATGCCACACACCAGCAGTTAAAGGTTTTGACACTTAATTGATGGATTTCATGGGAAAGTGTGTACAAATGTTTGACTGATGCTGTATTTGTGCAAGTCTTAGCCATTACCTTGAGGCGGGGAAGTTTAAGGAAGTCTTCCTGTTCGGAAACTTCAAGAAGATGGTCTTGAATGAAAGAGTCCACCTTGGCCAAAAGTCTGGAATCGCACATGGAACTGGCAAAGTTTCGAAAGGAGATGGCGTTCTGGGAATCCATTTTAGACAGCAGGTAGTCGCCACAAATCTGAGGAGTAAACAGACCCCAGACAAGAGCATAAAATTCATGTTTAAAATAAGGGTCTTCATAATTTTCAATGCGATATGGGGGGAGTTTTGAAAGAACAGATTAATAAAAACAAACCTGTTTGACTCGCTCCATCTTGAACCTTTTGGCTGCAGAGTACACATCCTTGACCAACTCCTTGTCTGCCTTCAGCCTGTGTTCATCAACAACACAAAGGTTAGAGGTGGAACCGTTAAAACTGCACAGTCGTGCCGATAAGTGATTAAATAAGATCAAAGACCAAACATGAGACATACTGGGCAGTGTAGGCATAGTTGAGCAAGACCTCCACAGCCTCTGGGTCCAAGTCCTCAAAAGTGACATGTGAGACTCCATGAGGCTCAATATCACTGTTAAAGATCTCAAACAAGTAGGGGCTGCAACAAGCCAGAACAGCGCGATGAGCCATCAGCTCATGACCACACACCTAAACAAAGAGAGACAAAGTAAAAGGTGTGAACATTATATACACATACATTTTCATGCTAAAAGATATTTCAGAATCAAGTTCTTGTCTGGCTGCAAAAAAATCACACTTGTGTTCTATAAATGGTTCATATAAGAAATTTTAGGATTAACAGAACAACTTGGTAGGTTTGTAAAAAAAAAAAAAAGTGCTACAGCCTTTTAATGTGATTGGTGTGAAAGTCCAACAAAGTTTACCTGCAGTCTAACATCACAGAACTGGCCACTCTTTCTCAGGGCATTCATTTTGGCCACGGTGGAATCCAGGAAACTCTCATCCTCAAAAATCAGATAGCCGTTTGGAATCATCTTTGTTAATTTAGTTGATTTCCTTGACAAACAACAAAGAAAACCCACATAAATTTGTGCTATGATAAGCTGCACTCATGCTGTTAACTGTGCAGCAATGGTCATCAATGAATAAAACCCGCTCCAGCAGAGAGGATCAGGATTAAGTGCTTGTAATGCGCATTGTGTAGTATCAGACCAATGCATTAGTCATAGTCTTACCTAATTGAGAATAATTCAAATCCAAGGAAGCACCCCTGTTGAAATTATATCAGTAACTGAACGTAGGAAAAGGGCAAAGGAGACTGCGATCACAGTGGAACTATGTCTTCTTCACCCAAGGAGAGGAATGGGGTGTTGTCAGAAGAAATGCCAGCTGACTGCAGACGTGAACGGAAGGGAGAGGGAGAGCAGACCCACGGACAAACTATCAGGCTTAAAGCGACTGTAATCAAGTCCTCGGGTTCCCGTTGGCTATAGAGTTGTACTTATTCTTTGTTGGTCATACATTATAACCTGGAGGGGAAAAAAGAAAAAGAGAGAGAGGGAAAAAAAGGATTAAAATTAAATGAAAATAAGTTAACTCCCAAAATTACAAAAAATGGGCATTACAGCATGGGTCCATGCTGTAAATCAAACAACCTCGAATAGGATGGCAGTTAAAGCTACCCTCCCGTGCCACTCCTAGCGTAGTGTCTCTTCCAACCCCCCGCCCCAACACAAACTGCTGAAAACCATTCCAGTCCAAGTAAATGAACGTATTACTTTGATACTCCTACCTTACATCACCCCCCGTTTAGCTCTTCAAATCTCCACACCTGCTGCAATATCCCGCCAGGTCAAACAAGGTTGCTTAATCCGTCTCATGTCTTCTATTTTGTGTCCACTCTCTTCGGAGGGAGACCTCTTAAATCCCAAGTTATGTGACAAGCCTCCAAGACTGGCTCCTCCTATAGGAGCCCTCTCTTTCTGGGCCTGACCCATAACAAAATGGCTCAGGAAAATCTAATGACATGTGTCCACACCTACTTAGAAGGTGGCGACGGGCTGGATTTCACACAAATTCAGACTGGCCATCACTGGTTGTTCATCTACCCATGCTGCACAACCCTACTCGTTACCCCACTTACTGGTTAGAATATTCATGCCACATCGTCAGAACTCAGATTTGACCAATCCTGAAGCCAAGGTAAGTCCGAACTGATCTCATTCAAAAGTGATGTCACTTGCGGCAATGAGATCCTAATTAATTAACACTTACGTATAATACCCTAGCTGACAACCTCTATGCCATATGCAGAGAGGTGGTCAGTAAAACGGTTATCATGAAGACAAATGACAAGATGGACCAGAGCAGATGCCCCCAAGTCTCAAGTTACAAATAGACACACACACACACACACACACACACACACACACACACACAACGTCTGCTGATTTTAGAGTCTTGTATGAGATTGTAACTCATTAAAAAAAAGCTGTCAATTACTCAGTCCTACATGTGCAGTGTACTTGTCACTTCAGCTTCTGTTCGTGCCACATTTCTGACACCAGCATGCAACAAATGCAAAATATAATATAAAACCTTCAAACTCTCAAGGGAACATGAGTCAGGGGAACTTCTGGCATCATGTCCACCTGACTAGGTCTACCACAACAGTACATAAAGACTAAAATAGGGTGCAGGACATACAGTCCATGCGTAGAGATCCATTTGCTAATGTGATACGGACATAAATACATTGGGGCAGATATACTGCATACTATTGGTACATTTTTTGGTACTGAATATTTCAACTATAAGATGGTCTGAGGTCAAAAAATTATTCTAAAGCACAAGAGTAAATACAAAAGCACATTTCAACTAAAGCACCCGCTTTCTGCAGCCCAGTGCCGTACCTTCTAAATGCAAAATAGATTTAGCCAACACCAGCATACAAAACGAGTGCAGCAAATGGCTCAACAATGCCTGACTGCTTTCCTGTGGCCTACTGAACTACAAAAATGATATTCAGCAAAATGACAGTGCATAGTGTAGGTTTAACCTTAAATCATTGTCCGAGGAAAAAGGGAGGAATTGCTGTGATGGGATTACCTTGCTTCAGACCATATGAAATTGTATCTGCATATTTTAAAAAAAAAAATTATATGGTGTTTTTTTAAAAACATGAAAAATTAATTGCTTTACTTTGAAACTGTACATCATTGCAGCTGAATGCATGAGCATGATGGCTATAACAGTATTACTGCACTGAAAAGCAATGCCGACACAGAAAGCCTACAGTCCATCTGCATGTAGGAGGAGGGAGCGCTGACCTAGTTTCCAGTCCTTATGCAACATCTGGCAGAAGACTTCTTGTGAAGGCTCAAATACTCAACTCCACCGCATGGCTGGCTCTACCCTGCTAGCTTGGTGCCTTATTCATGTCCCCTTTCCTACCTAAAACTGAGGCAAACCCCACCCAGAAAACTCTAGATAGTTCTTTCACAGACCTTCCATCTTAGTCAAAGCTAAGTCAAACTAAATAATCTTATTAAATATAACACAATTTTACTCAATTAAAAAATGACGTCTGGATAAATCAAAGTTCATGTCTATCATGTTAGACAAAGATTATGAATGAAACTGCTGCATGTGACCAGTCATCTGTTCCAGTCAGTAATGTCTGTTCAAGATTCCTGACCAGAAACCAGCCTGAGGAAATTACAGGGTCTAGATCACATAACCAACCAAGCAAATAGGAACAACAGCCAGAAAGACTCGAACCATTAGCGTGTCTGTGCATAAGGGAACAAAAGGAAAGAGAACAACAATCTGACATGGAAAAAGTGAGACTGTTCACAACATTGTCACAGAGGGTAGCTCTGAATGTATTTTCTCTCCCCATTATTCCATCTGATTTAACAGGCACAAAAGTGAAGGTCTGAGGCTGAACAATAAATGCTTGTTAGATACCCCTCCAGTGGTGAGGAGAGGGACTGACGACAATTTCACCCACATTGAATGGAAATTTACCGATTAAATTTAATTATTTATAGAGCCTTCATTGAGGAGGACTACCAGCATTACCCCGGTACTACGAAATTTAAATGAATGAAATAAAGAAACTAGATGTGTTGAACAACAGATGACTACATAAAATGAAAATCAAACGATGGGTGTTAAAGAAACACCCCCATCAAAAACAACTCGTTTCAAAACCACTGGAGGGAGCATTGTATGACCACTCGGGCTATACGGATATCTTTCGATGATCAATATATTGACTGCTAAATTTCATTAACAGCTACTCCAGACTATACAAATGGATTACGCTATGGCATCAGATAACATGCATTTAGGCATTATATATATATATAGACTAGAGCATTTTAAATTATCTGAATTGTTAAAATGATCTGTACGACTCACAGATCATATTTTTTTCAATCCGGCTCTAAATGTAGGGGCTATAAAGCACGAGATGTACTCATTCAACCCACACAATCCTCCCATCCCCCAATGGGCTTGGCATCTCAAGTTCTTCTATTCGTTGCGATGCACAGCCATGTCCCTGTCTCTTCCTCTGATTGAGAGTAATATAGCGTGATGTCTGGCGACGAGCCAGAAGTCATTGTCTGTACCGCCACTAGAAACTGGGTCATAAACTGGAGCCCCAAAAAGTATCCGATTAGGCTGACTCGACTTTGGCGCAGATTAAAAAAACGCAGACATTACAAATAATTTGTGCCGCCAGCCTGATGAGGCACCTAGCAACCAGAAATGAGATGGCTTACGAGCTACAGCGTGTTAGCTCCAGTTAGCAACCTGCTGCTTAGCTGGAGATGAGGAGCCACGAGATACACACGTTGGTTAAAATAAGTGAATTAAGTCATGGGAATATATCTGGCCGCTCTTATTTATTAGAACGAATAGGAAGGAATAAGTGTGTGCTTCATAATCAACACGAGCTCGATGTTCGCCTCATTAGTCTGTTTTGCGGAAAACGGCGGCTTGTGAGATTCGTCCGCGCCTCTTTATTTTCGAGCCATTTTAAGCAGCTTCCGCTTAACCAGACAGTGGAAACCCACAGAAAATTCCACGAAAACAGCCGCATCTGCATTTGCTATAATAAGGAGAAATTAAATGTTCCATTAACATGTTAACTGCCTGCTACGTAAAAGTCCTCAAAAACCATCAGTTTCACCTTGAAAAGTAATGAAAAATCTTACCTGAGGCGTTTTACAACAGACGATATTAGACATATTTAATGCAAATTCAGAGTTGGTTGGTTCGGATTAAGGACGCAACGTGACTACAGGCACGACTTGCGGAGTGAGCAGTAGGAGTCTTTCTGTTTCTTCGGGTGAAACACGTCCACTCTCTGACTAGTCTAGACTAGCTCTGACAAAACCCTGGCGAGGAGAAAGCGCGCTCCCGACAATTGCTCCGCGAGCGCCACGACGCCCTCGACGTCATTGGCGGTGGGCGGTCCCCCAGTGGCTTCTCTGTCGCACAGTGTGGGCGGATCAGGAGGAGAAGAAGATAATCCACGTGGACAGATTACTTTTAAAACCCAAAATTCAGAGGCTGTTCCTTTTATGTAAAAATATATGTAAAATATTGAAAAAATACAACATTTTAGAGGCCATGAAAGAGTTGAACTCCATAAAAAAGTGATAAAAATGAACACACAAAATTACAAGATGCTCTCAATTTGATTATTTTTAAAAACATAACAACTAAAACATACGGTACAATTACAGGACAAGCAAAATGAATAATCTGAGGGCTCTTTTTAAAACGGAAGAGATGTGAAAAGCTACTGACCAAAGTTAGATGTAGATGCTACATAGTATTACAGGTGGCGCATTGAGGCATAAATGAGACACAAAATGACCACAGAGACAAAATACCTTCCAGAGTTGTATGTCTACGTATGTAATGAAAATCTACCAAAATGTGGCATTAAATAATTACAATATAGACACTACATTTACTCACAGCAACAAAGAATGTCTTAAAATAAACTAAACATTTTAAAGAATATGTCATATAAAAAATAAATGAAACGTACAGCAGCCACAAATGGTATTTTTGGTGGTTTGCTTGTCAGTCTAGAAACAGACTGTTGTTGCTTCTGTAAATATTGTAGTGTGAGAACAGATGTGTTTACCATCAGTCCTTATATGTTATAATGCCCAACTTTACAGTAGTGATTAACATGTTTTCAGCCATCAAATATACATCTGATTAATCATCCCAAATTATTCTTAATTTCACATTCATGTACCTAACTTATGTAATTTAATCTGAAGTATTATCTCCAGTTTAAATAATACTGAATTCATGCATTATTATTGGAGGAGCAGGTCAGAGCAGCAAGTCAAACATGGTCTTAGATGAGTAATAGACAATGACAACAGGGTAGGTAATGTTCTCTATGGTGAGAGTTATCTCTTGGATGCCTGTCCAATCACAAACCTGAAATTTCAAAACAATAATCCACAAACCAAGGGGTCAATCTATGGGATTCTAGAGGATTTAGATTCATAAAAGAAGGAAAAATGCTCTTAAATCGAGACATCTTTTTTTTAAAGAAGAATAAATAAAAGAAAGAAGTATGAAAACTTAGCTATAGTAGCTCATGAAACAATGCACCTTGGTACAAAACCACAACAACAAAAAACAAACAAGAAAAGGCAATAAAAACAAATTTGAAAGTTAAGAAACCAGGGAGTTTTTTACTAATTAAATGAAGGTAAAATAAATACATTTTAATTAAAAGAAATCTTAAGATACAAGGGTCATGAACTACAATGCACCTCTGGTCCCTGATCAAACCTTAGTATTACCATGTTTGTAATGTCTGTATAAAATTTCCTTTTTTTACTCATCTTTCAAATGCATTTTACTATTCCAACTTCACATACCTTTCTTTGTCATATTCTCCTCTGAATGTATCTCTGAACCATGTCAGCAGCTGGAACGAGTCCCACTGCATAAGTCATTTGATGCCAGTTAAGAAGGAACATCCAGGCTAAAGCTTCTCTGCGTCACTGTAGAGATGAAGACCCATTCATATTCCTTGCCTGAATAGAGCTTAGTACTACTTCAGTGCATCAGTAATTAGATTAGATTATAAGAATCACATTAATACCAAGGTGTCAGTCAGGCTTTGTATGTGCATGGGAGTTTTTATGTGTGACTGTTTCTACAATCAGCTGTGATTACATGACAGAAATACAGACACATTTACAAGTATCATTAAGAGCATTGTGATGATTTTCCTAGAAACAACAGTTTAAATAACCTCACATTGGGTCTACTTAACACATTAAATGTGTCAACAGGAAGAAATCTTTTCATAACAGCTCTTATGGTGGTATTATCGCCTCAACACGTGCTTCTGTCCATGAGATGGTGACATTCCTGACAAGGTGAAAAGAGTTATTTCTTGCTCATGGTCAAGAAAGTAAATGGCTGGTGAACAACTTTATCATATTTCACGTCTCTAGGACCTTATCACAGCCCAGGGAACCAAACAGCTGTAAAACACACGGAGACTATCAAACATGGTTATGATTTTTTTTTAAAAAGTTGGAAAACAATAAATAGTGAAACAGTTAGACTAACAATAACTTGAAATTAAAAAGTGCAACTGCCCCTTCTATCAACATAGCTTTTTTGCCCCCCTCAAGCAAGTTTCCCTGCTCTTATCAACACAGGACAGCCAGCAAAGGTGAAGAGAAATCCACTGGCAAGTCCACAGACTGTTTACTGAGCACTGTCTAATGATTTAGATGCAGACCTGCAATTTAGATATTGCTGTGCACACTGGAAATGATATGAGGAATATTTTGTATCAGTCACTGGAAACTGAACATCCTAAACAGATTATTTAATCATGTATACCAAAGGTGTTCTTACATGCCTTTTTTTATGATGTCTAAAAAAATCGTTATGTACCTGCCTAACTAACTTCAATCATCTGTAGGACATAATAACAATAACACTCTGTACTGCATGCTGGTGCTATCTCTACATGCCTACATGTGGAAAAACGGAAGGTAAGGAAACATGGAAAATGGTCGTGCTGTTTCTGTAAGTCCTTTTTGGTAAAGTCTAAATATGCATTATTTCTATCTCATTCCATCTCAAAGAGCACAAACATATTATGCTGAGTCATCCCACAGAGATTTGTTCAGTGAAGCTGCATAAATGTATTCTGACAAGAACACTATAAATATTTTAGGTATCTGGGTCCAGTAGTTACACGTGCTCAGTGCGGCTGTGTGGAGAGGGTTAGATACAAGACTGAGGCTTAAGATAGGAATTTAATGTCCTCGAGCCGAATTTAGAAAATTATTTTATTTTATTTTAAGTTATGTGCTTAAAAGTAAACAACTACACATTAAGTTGATTTAATACCAGTTTAAATTCCATACCAGCATAACAGTGTTTGCCTTTCAGTCATTTAACTGGGCAAGTCTGCTGCTTGCTGTCACTACTTCCCGCCCCTAAGCCCTGCCTGTGTTGTCTTCTGACACTGTTCTGATAAACTGTGAGATCCAGTATGTCAACCTTCTTATACAACAACCTCATGAGCCTGACAAACAGGAGGCAGTTTTTTCTGTGGGGCCAGCTCCAAGCCCAGTTTCAGCAGAAGGCATGTTGAGTTTTGCTTTATGGTCTGTGAGGTATGAAGCATCACAGTTTATGTAGCATTAGTCACCACCCTTCTCTGTAAGAATTTAGATTATTTCCAAGAAATCCATCTTGTGATTTTCACTGCTGCAAATATGATCCATGAACATGTTTTCCTTTTTTTATGTTCCAAAAGTGAGGCTCAGTGTAAGCACATCAAATCTGATGTCTCAATAGTGAGTCATGACAGTCATATCCAATGACATGCCTTCAATCAAAGCATTAAATTTCAGAGGATTTCTTTCATTGGTTTTCCACTTTATACCACATCCTGGAATTGTCTTAATGTTTCTAGGAAATATGAAACTGTTTCTCAATATTATGAGCTGTTAATCTACAGCAGCAGCAAGCCAAAATGAAGGAGTGGAGTTTGTCCGTGGAAATTGGGATTGGTGGATGGATGAGGGCCCTTGTGTGCTTTATCTGTATGAGTGTGTGGGAGATAATGAATGATTAGGTGTGTGTTTTTTATTTGGTTAGGTGATATATTTGGGTATGTGAAAGCTTGCTTCAACTTTTAATTTGACATTGAAATTATCTTAATTTTATATTTCACATGGCCCTGCATTGGACTGCCGAACTGGTATAAGCAGCATAGAAAATGGATGAATGGGATTCTTAAATTATTGCTGTGATTATGTAAAGCACTTTGTGCTGCTTTTTGGGATGAAAAGTGCTAAATAAATTATAATGATAAAGAAGCATTGAAATCTTACCCTGATCCCTAACTCCTGTCCTGCAGGTTTTCAGATGCTGCAACAACTATCTTTTCTTTGCCAGTGTGAAAAACATTGTCATTTTAATCAGTAAAATCATGCAGTGAATTAAAAGACAAGACATAAAAGACAAAGTGTGCCAATAACTACTTGCTGTACATTTTGTGAATGGATTTTTTCCAACTTGTTTCCCTCTGTTAAGTTCTTCTTAGCTGCACATGTTTTATATATTTTTTTCTTATTTAGCATCTAATTGAAATGTTGATGTGGTAACAGCGGTTTGGATTTTGGAGCTGAATTTGCACCTCTTCTGAATTTGTTATCCCTATCGGTAACAGTTGGACGGTGAGTTACAGCTACAGTAACGCCTTCTGCATGACACTGATAATTACAACTATGCAAACACTCTCAGGCTGACGGTACTCACACACTCTGGCCTTTCCCACAGAGCTGTGCAAGGCCTTGATTTAGTCTCAGCTGAAGGAAGAGTCACAAGAGAGTCACAGAAGTCTGGCTGTGCGTCCCATGGAAGCACAAAACCTGGGAACTTTCACAGGGTACCAAAGAGTGTCGCTTTTCATTCCCTCCACTCCCTTTTTTGGTTTGTTCAGCACTTGTGGTCATTACAGTACAGTGGGTCATTGTAAGTAGAATAGAAAACCCACACCCACCCATGGACAGTCAAACACTCAAGCTGTTTTTGGAATAGAAGCTC
Source organism: Craterocephalus amniculus (assembly GCA_036024015.1). Taxonomy (NCBI): domain Eukaryota; kingdom Metazoa; phylum Chordata; class Actinopteri; order Atheriniformes; family Atherinidae; genus Craterocephalus; species Craterocephalus amniculus. The sequence goes on along the minus strand of JAVQJG010258249.1, from coordinate 5,431 downwards.
ATCTTCACACTAAGTGTTGTATGGTTCTCTCAAAAGGGTGCACCGTCTTCCTGTAAGTGTTTCTGGTGCTCTAATTAACTGAGAAACAACAAGAAGAACCAATTTGTTGTCGTTAATTATCCTATAGAAGATGGCCAAATTTCTGCGGCATCTCATTGTTAAATTAAAGAAGCTACATTTTCAAATAAATAAGTTGGATATTTGTAATAAAATAATGTTAGTCTTTTGTTAAAGAGTCATTTGAACTTGGACTTGCTCTCATCATACCAACCTGAAAAATCTTCAAAAATGAAATCCACTGTATCATTCAGTTGTTTACCCAACTAAGCAAATATTCCCCATGTTAAATTTATCCCTTTGATCAAAGAGATTAAAGATATTTTTAGCATTGCAATAAGGGATGAATAAAAGAAGGGAAACTGAGATAACTCCTGAGAAGCTGCATCTCTTACCTGTTTTCTCATTCCATGATCAGATCTTACTGGAAGGTCAGACAGTCAATTTAGGATAAAGTTCCAAAAAGCACTATAATGAGGATTAAAAACTGGGAACTTCAAGTGATAATTTCTGAAAATGTCATTGCAGTCTTTCATGACTGATGTCACTGATGTAGAAAATTATGGAAATGTGTGCAAATGACTGAATGCGCCTTGGCAACTAAAATAATATATCATATGTCAGATTGCTTGTATGATCTTTTCTGGCATGAATTTTTGATAAATAAATCCTTAGTTTTCCCTTGTTCCACTATCACTCTTGTTCTTCTTTCCATATATTTATTAATTTGTCCATGATTCTCTGCTTGCATCTTTATGTGCGAATAAGGCTGGTGCATGAAATGTTGATAGACTCCCATCTGTTAACATCCTTTTTACTTGTCAGCTCACCAGACAGTTTCTATCTAATACTGTTACACTTAGGCCCCCACGCTTTTCTTGGTGGCTGTTCAGGCAAGATTATTTCAGATGAACTCACAAGAGCTCATATACAGTATTTTACACAGAGCCGGGAGGTGGTGTTGTAGTATGAATTCCACAAGAAAAAGCACAAAATTGCTCAGTAAGTTTCAGGGACATTACAAATAAGTTTAAAAGAGAAGCAAAGGCTGCATCTATTTTAAAATCGAATTTAAAAAACAAATCTCTACAACAAATATGTCTGAAATAAAAAATATTTATATAGTACCCATTCCCAGCACAGCTGGTTTTTCTGTGTTGTGTTTGACTGACGATAAATTTCAGTGGTGATATAATGTAAAGACAAACAGAGAAACTAGTAAGACTTCTCCATCTGCATCTTGAAGTAGATGCAGTCCGATTCATATCAGAACCATGGCTCCTAAATTAGTCACTTATATCTCAATGTACATTTTCTATACAGTCTTGGGAATTTTTATCTTCACTGAATAAAGATAAAAGTGCACATAACCATTTTTTAAGAGACACCAAGCTACAAAATTAATTAATCAATCCATAAACTTAATTGGGATGTGAACCATGTGACAAATTCAAATCCAAGGAGCAGCTGCTGGGTGTTGTCAAATTTCTCTGTCTTTCTTCTCAAGGTTTTAATACCTCATCACTTCTTGGTGAAAACACTTTACCCATGGTAACAGTGGGACACTGAAAAAGCTGCTTCGCCCACTTAGTTGCATATCAATTGGCAGCTCGTCACACTACTTTTTCTAATGAGCTCATAAGCAGCATCTCCCCATTGAGGACTTGTACAATGATTCACACTAGCACAAAGCTGTTGGCTATTTCTGAGCCAATGGTGAGAGGACAGCATTATCACCATCGGCTGAATGTTTGAATATACTTTTGCATTAGCAACCGTCTTCCCATCACCAAACATGATTATCTTTTGTTTTTATTTACCAGTTCTATTCTCTTGAAATGTGAACATACTATTCACTCCAGGGCCATTATATCAATCACACCTGTTCAAGTAACAACCTAGATACAGAATAACATCTCTGAATGTGCAACAGATACAGCTTTGAAACATATACCTACATCAGCAGAAGTCCACACAGTGCTTCTCCTGTCACCTAAAAACAGGAAGCTTAGGCTACAATTCACGCATGCTCTGGGAAAATTGTGCTTGATCTGAGGAGTTTCAATTTCAGCAGCGACATTCAGATGGCAGGATGAATATTTGGAGTCCTGCCTTTCATCAGTGGTTCAGCATGATGGACATGGTGCAATGGTGTGGGGATGTTTTGTGGCACTCTTTGGGCCCCTTTGTACCAACTGAACATGGTTTAAAAACACAGCCTACACCATGTCTATCCCTTTACGACCACAGCAGGATAATGCATCATGTCGCAAAGTTCAAATTCTCTCCGACTGGCTTCCTAAACTTGACAATGAATTCACTGGATTCCAATGGCTTCCACAACCACCAGATCTCAATCCAACTGAACACCTTTGGGATGTGATGGAACAGAAAATTCTCATCATGGAAATTCAGAGGATAAATCTACAGCAATTTTGTGATGCTATAATTTCAATATGGAGCAAAATCTCCAAGAATTAAGACAGTTCAGGAGGCAAAAGGGGTTCAAACCTGGTCCTGGCAAAGTGGACCAAATGAAGTGGCTGGTGAGTGATCCTAGCTTGAACAGAAGGACAGAGATTTTTCTGTTCCTGTGGTACTGTACAGAAAAGACTACATGTATTTGAAGACAGAGTAAACATGGTTGAAAATCTGGATTGCACCGAATATACAGTTAATCATTATTCTGTTCACACTTGTGCAAAACGAACTTTCCACTGTCAACCTGAGCAGGTTAAACCCCAACAAGCCCGAAAGCGGGCCAGCTGATGTCGCAACAGGAACTCACAGCGTTTGACTTGTCAAGGGACTTAACCTTAAAAACACAGGTGCACGTAAAGCTTTGATAACGTTGCAGGTCAAACTTTGATAAACAGAGATTGCCCAACATGTGTTGCATGAACATGCATGTAAGCAGACAAATGGAAATAAAACCAGAAAAATGTGCACACGTGCACAAACATGGACAATGCTGGCTACCAGTAATACTCTGAGAAGTTTAACTTTGAACCAACCAGATGAGCTTACATCACTCTGATCTCAGTCACATTATATCCAGAGTTGTTTGCAACTCTTGCCAGTGTCAAGCAGCAGTACTCAATTATACAATCCCAGCACGGTAACAACATGCTGTACTGTTCAGTCATTTACAGTCTAACTGCACTGATAAAAGTGTTGTGCTTCTAGATACTCTTGCCCATCTGACATCTGGTTTATATAACTTATATACCACAGCGCATTGTCAGGACATTTTACTTTGGAGTCCGTTCTCAGAACTTTTCAGGGTCACCCTCTCCAACACTGCATTGTCACATGCATGAGAGGCCAGTTCACAACACAAACGTTGCATCTTGCTCTCTCAGCGTTGTCGTGCAAACTAAGCCTGAGTGAATTGAACATTTTATGTCGGAAACTATCAGGACCACAATGAAGGGCACACTTTGCATCATTTGCTGATAAGATCAAATTTTTATTAACATAGTAACCATTTAAAATAAAATTATGAGTGCTTTACAACAGACCTGCATATCTGCATTAGTACTTTGTGTGACAGTGACAGTCCTGTCAGTATGCCTCTTAATGATCATATGACCTGGCACCTTGGCCACAGGGACACACCTCTGGCCGACTGGTCAGCACACATGCTTTTCACCTGGGAGGTTGTGGGATCAGTACCCGCCTGGACTTTTGTTCATCTTTCCGCATTTAAGGACTGTTGATCTGGTTTCTAGAGCTTTCACAATGTTGAGCTGAGCAATTTGAATTAAGCTTTCAATTTTAAGAGTTCAAATTCGTATTTATTTACTAGACAAACTCATGGGAGTGATTCATTTTCATATCTTCAATAAGCTCAACTATGACATTTACATTGCAGACCAGGAAGTGCAAATTAGTTGTGGATAGAAACTACTGTGTTATAGGATATCATATTATATTGTTGTGAGAATTGTTGCTGTACTTGGGATCATTGTCCTGCTACATGACAATTCAGTGAAGCTTTAGCTGTCAGACAGACGCCCTCGCCTTTGGATCTAGGATACTTTGGTATGCAGACAAGTTTATAGTTTATAGTTTATAGTTTTGTGGTTTGTTCAGATGCGACATGAAAACATGACAAAGCAGTGCTGCTGCAGTAGAGAAGAGAGGCTTTCTCCAACTTCAAACTAACCATTCATTAATTTTAACATTTAACTTGTTAAGTAAGGCCTGTAGGACTGTTTGGTTTTAGAATTTGCCTCTGGGTTTTATCATGTCCTGACCTTGAGTTGAACTTCCTGGTCAAAACTTAGAAAAGAAAGAGTCTCCTCCTGAATGTTTTCCACTTGCAACGTTATCACTACAGGATGATGGGGTCCAAATAGTTTACAAATGGCCACATAAACCTTCACATTGTTATTCTGTTAATGACTTTGCATTACATAGATGTTTGTATGAGAAGTGCAATAGATTATCTTTTAACTGAAATGTAAACCAAAATAATATGTTTACTTCCTTACTGTGCACATGACTGCAGCCCAACCCACTAAGCTTGAAACTCAGCCAAACAAACATATTGTTAACCTAAGAGGCAGGAATTATGTTTTCTGTTTAACTTAATCAGTCCAAACATCACAGGTCACATGCCAGCATGTGAGAAGAACTGTGGTTATCTTGTGGGAAAGGTTGTGCACTACCTTCCATCCTGTGTTTTTCATGCAGGTTGTGTTTTATCAGGTTTGTATCTGATGTGTTTTGTTGTGGCACCAAACGTAAATGTCAGCAGGCCTTTTTCAGCTATGGCACACCATAATATTTATGTCAGGATCCAGATCATAACAACGCAATGTCAACCTTGTTCCTCCTTGTTCCCTGTTTATATTTCCCCAATGTCACATTACAGCAGTGATGGAAGTGTTGATATGCTTTTTACCCGGATCTTATGTTTTGGCCAAAAGCACAGTCACGACTTCTTAGAATTCATTATTGTATGATGCTCTTGAAGGTGTCACCCAGCTGAGCTCATGCAAACAAAGCGACCTGAAGTGACTCCTTTTTTCTTTTTTTTTAAAAATTGTATGAAAGTGGATTGGTAAAACAGCACTTGTTTCTCCAGTATTCACAGCGTTACTCACTTTGGTTTATTGAAGACAAGAATTTGAGAAAACAACTTTTTGCCGGAGCTAAAGAATTGATCTGGTTCTTTTACTCCACTAATTACCGTACCGTCCGTACCGTCCTCTTCCGCTTATCCGGGGTCGGGTCGCGGGGGCAGCAGCCTAAGCAGGGAAACCCAGACTTCCCTCTCCACGGCCACCTGAGCCAACTCATCCGCGGGGATCCCGAGGCGCTCCCAGGCCAGCCGAGAGATATAATCCCTCCACCGGGTCCTGGGTCT
>JAVQJG010258243.1:0-18646 GCA_036024015.1 Craterocephalus amniculus | reverse complement strand
AACTGTGCCTCAGCGAGCTCCTCAGAGCTGCAGCAGCAGCCAGATTCCCTCACGTTTTAGAGGAAACTAGCTTCATAATTGTCGGCGTTTGTCTGCAGCTGAGACATGCTGATGGTTTTAACAACATACAGACATCCTTTATCGAACTATCTTTGAACTCAACGCGTCGACACACAGATGCACGTGTTCAAACACTGCGGCAATGAAAGTCTGGTGAGACTGGCTTGGCTCGAATGAGCGTAAGACTAACACAAAAAGCAGGTGAGGTGAAGCTTGATCCTCCTGCGTAGATGCCTCAACATGCAGTTCTCATCCTACCACCATACTTTTTCCAGCCTGCACCCTCACATCACACACACACACGCACAGCCACCTTCCTGCTAATGTGCTTGCTGTTCCATCAAAGAAAAAGTCAAAAGCAGCCGGGCGGACCCACACCTCGGCGTGAAGAGCTGTCATACATTTTATCAGTTTTATGTGTGTGCGTTTATTTATGCATACGTGCGCCGCTTACTCCCACCTTTGTCTTCTCCTCCTACTCCTATCTTTCACAGGGCCAGTCCTTTGAAGAGGCCTAATCCGGGTTATTTGCTTTCTCATGCTTGTGTCAAGTCCCAGTCTGAATTGACTGTGGAGAATACACTCTCGTCTGCCGGCCGCTCCTTCTGTCCCTGATTTATCCGAATAGGATGTGGTGGATGGGCGTACATAAAGCGGGCTGAATAGTGCGTAAATATGATCTCACTGCTGCTCTTTTTATCCATAAGGCAACACTCTCACTGTTTCTGCAAAACTTTTATGTAGCCTGACATCCATTCAAGGCTTGTTGCATTCATCCCGGGTCAACGAGAGGTCCCCAAGGAGCACTACACTCAAAATTGAGCCCTGCTCATTATAGTAAATTACAGTGGCCGCCGTTGCATTGTTTCCACCATGCAGGCTTATTCAGCATGCTTAAAATGGTAAATTGTTTTTAGGCCCACTGGTGCTTTCTCTCAGGTTTTAAGAGACCCGACATGGATGCTGGTGAGTAGGGGTGTGAATCTTGCAGCAACTCAAATTTCGATTCTGATTCTTGGGGAAACGATTCGATTCTTTATCGATTCTCGATTCAAACAGATCTTATTTCACATTCAATCCTCTTGTATTAACAAAACGTGCTGATTAACTGCTTTCCTCTATAAATCAGAAACAGTTCTGAGGAATTGTTTCATTAGTTGAAAGAAAACTGATCATTTTCATCAAAAAACGATTTAAACTTAGCTAACCTGGCAAAGTTTAACATGTCTTTGTCACTTGGTAGCAGCTTTGAAAGTCAAGCTAATACTTTTTAGCCTTTTAAAAAAATTGATTCTTGGACATTTAAAATGATCATGAATCTTGATGAACAAGAATATCGATTCCAATTGAAAACAATCTTTTCACCACCCCTACTGGTGAGTGTCGTGGAGCGATTAAAGGCCCATTTATGCTCCCTGAAGGTTAACATTGCAGAGGTCTTCATGTGTCGTTGTCTTCCACGCGTCATTTATGTTGCTACGGCTGACTTCCACTAAGGGGCAGTGCTGAGTTCATTGTTAACTCCCCGATACAGCGTTAGTTTCAGACACCGGTTGGCGGTGCTTATAAGCGGCTATAAAGTTCTTTCTAACCACCAACATGCCCTGAACACTTGCAGAGCCCTAAAGGCCTTAAGACTGACTCTTTACTCCTGAGTGATCCCAGCAGAACGAAGGAGGAAACAAATATCCAGCTGCAGGAATATCAGTTTAAGCAGATATTTTACAGAAGAAATTTGAGCCCTGATGGATGGATGAGATTTTCAACCAAGATGTAACTGAATGCGCCTCATGAATCCAGCATGGGTGTATATATCATTATTTGTGACCAACGTGCACATTTACATTTAGAAAAATGTCCATTATTACTGGACGGGACATCCCTTTAGTGTCGACAAACTTTTTCACCTCATCTCTGCTGTTACACATTTGTCGTTCCTCCCCCACTGTCCCAATGGCCATGACTGCCAGGGTCTCTGTGGCCTCTGCAACGCTGTTCGTTTTCCCTTCCCAGGGGCCCTCGGAGCTCCAGCCTGTCTTGCTCCAGCCTGGCCGCGGCACACCACGTTTGTGTCCTGTGTAATTGCAGACCTCAGCCTGAGCAGGAGGCCAGCGTCTGTCAAAATAGCTGTGTACTCCCCTCAAGCAAGGCCTAAATCAAATCAACTCCTGCAGTCCCACCGCATTTCCCACAACCCCCTGCCTGACTAGGCTGGAGGCCCCCAGGCCAGCTGTTTGGATAAAGGGGAAATGACACGAAGATTCCACCAGGAAACCTATAGCAGTCCTGCCTAGAAAATAGCCGTCCTGCACACCAAAGCTGTAGCTACAGTACACTGATCGGTCAGACACTGAAAGTTCTCATGTTTAGAAATACATATTTTTCTGTGTTGCACACACACACACACACACACACATACACACACACACACACACACACACACACAGACACACACACACACACACCTAACCAAGCATGAGCCCCACACATGGTCCCACACCTTGAGCAGGAAGGCGTGAAATGGGGCCCTGTCTGGGAAGTGTTGGCAGCCATGGTGGAAATAGAAAAAGCGTGGTCCTTGTTAGCGCTAGCTAGCTTGTTGTCTCCGGGGAGCACGATGTTTGGCTGCTGCTGCTACTGCCAGGAGGCTGGGAGAGCAGCAGTGAAACATAACCAGGCCTGAATCCAAAACCTGAAGCAGGCACAGTTTCTTTTACTAATTACATAACTATAAACCTGTTGTTTTACAGCACAATCACGCTCCGATCTGCGCCCCGATGTATTTGTGTTTTATTACAGTATCAGTAGCCATGGCAGAATTGACCAAGTCAGAGGTCGCCCAGCCCACGATCCTGTGCTGACCAGGGAGGCCTGACCACATAATTCACTTGATCTCCTGTGAGTCTCTCTTCTCCCACCATCTTTCTTTTCCTCTGTTGGGAAACAGAGGCAGATCAAGGGATGGGTGGGTTGATGGGTGTGATAGTGACAGGGGAGCATAAGGAGAAGGGAAAATTCCTGAGTGCTTAAGCCCCTTCACATCCACCCTGGAATCAGAGAATCCAGCGCACATTCTGCCCACACAAACCCAGCCCCTGTGACACTCCTGGAATGCCGAAGCCTTTTTTTTTTTTTTTGTTTTCACCAATTTAGGTAATTACCGCGGCGGTCACGGTGCTCAGAGCAGAGTCCGTGACCCTGGGCGGTGCAAAGTGACAGCTTGTGTAGCTGAGGCAGCACTCTACTTTGTGCTGGTGAAACCAGACCTGCCGACAAATTCATCACTGACTCCCCTGCAGCAGCCCATTTTTGGGACATAGAATGCCGACTGACTGGTGTATTGTGTCACATTAGGGTTGCCCAACTTTCCCATGGTATGCATGTCATTCTGTGTGTTCAGTGTGAAATATTTTGGTTGACTTTTCGTCTTGTGTGTGTCAGGATATTTGGACTTACTGATCTTTGCTTTGCTATTATGGGATAGTTTTAATATGAGCTAAACTGAAATCTTAAAAAAAAAAAAAAGACTGAACTTGACACACTGAAACATGCCTTTTGAACTATGAACAAAGTCGTTGTTCCAACCAACTCTTAAGAAAATATTGATTGCTTTCATGCTGTTCCCTTTAAATATGCATTATATAACTTTGCAACTTTAAAACGCTGCACTCTGCACTTGTTTGATGGTCTGGTGACATCTAACTATCATGTGCATTTCGCTGCCCAGCTGCATTCCGAGGCTGAGAAACAGCAAGATACAACTTTTTCATCTGGGACACAGTGTTACGTTACTGTCAAGTTTTGCTTGGTCAGACTAGCAAAATGATAAAACATCAGCTGTTTTGAACACGTACTGTGATTGATTCAGCAAAGAAACACTAGTAGATATTATTGGTGGAAGAGAGAAGAAGGAAAAAAACAGAAGCAGAGTCAAGACTATCGGAAGCTGAATGCATAATTTGCCGTTGGTAGGGGGTACTAGGAAATTGCTAAAGTTCTGTAGTGCATCCTTAAAGGTAGCCCCCTCAGACAAAGCCAGTATAAAGTATGTGTTGCTGCACTGAAAAGCATTTAACTCTCCCAATGTCTATGCGCAGTTTTAAGGATGCTATTGCACAACTATGAAACTCCTGTAGTCTGAAGTGACTTATCTCAGGCCAGTTATATTTTTATGAGAGCATTTCTTGCAGAGCTTGTCAATCCAAACAAAATGGAAAAATCTGTGGTTGAACCGACCTGTTTGTCTTTGCCACCGGCTATGAACTGCCACTGTAGCTCAAGATATCTTTTGCATCTTTGCTGGCTCATCAGATTTTAAATAAGCAAGTCTGTTTTTTTGTTTTGTTTTGACTGAAAGCTAATATTTGACATTTTGGCTGGTTTTTCTTTTACTTTGGGGTTTTTTCTTGTTCTTTGAGTTAAAGCAGCTAATAGACTTTGTGTGAAATAAGTAAGATTTCATGTTGAAGTTACGAAAAGAGACTTGGCTACATAAAGAGAAAAAATGTCTTTTTTATAGAGCCATAAGTAGAGTAGCTCTGACCGAAACTACGATAATGTAAATTCCTACTCCAATCACAACATTTGTGTTTCCTGGCAATAAAAATTCATCACTCATTAAGTTGTCAATGACCAGTTTTCCTTTGTGAGGAAAATATGTAAATAAATGAAAATATTGTTTGAGCAGGATTCAAGTTTTAGTCCACACAGCCTCAGAAAAAAGCAGGAAAGACCCAAACCCAGACACAGAACGGTGCACTCAGTGTCAGAACCTTCTCATATCACCCTTATGACCAGTGGCGCTGAAGTCAGCATTAAATTACTCATGACAACAGCCACCTGTAATAATCTTCAAAGCCATCAGCTGTGCTGTGTCTGGAGCCCATCGGCCATGCTCCCAACCTCATGATGGGGTTCTGTAATCCTCCATCTGTGCGAGGTTCAGGTTGCATTCAGTCCAGTAAAGATCCCGTTTCACTGCAGGTGTTCCATCAAAGTGTTAGCTGGTGCACCTCTGGACTCTGTTAAATAGCTGACTGGCTGTAGAGAGCCAGCCGGTGATTAAACTACACGCGTGTGCCGGAGCACAATGGTGGGGCCTTCTCCTCAGTACATCTAAGCCTCGTGGCCAGAGGTGTTATCCAGAGGATTCACGCAGACTTCTCCAGGCCCCTCCGCCTTCCTCCCCTCTTCCTTTTTTGTTCCCCGGTGCTTGTAATTGAAAATGTATTTATTGCAGGGCCAGAGGCTGGACCAGGAGAGGGAGGCACTGCAGCCCATGAAGATGCGGTTGAGGTGATGTCTGCAGGGTTTGGCTCCTCATCAGCACCACCAACACACTTACACATTCATTTTTTTCTCCCTTCCTTTTTTGGTTCATCTCTTTGTTTACCGCGCCCTCACATACGTCCAACTCTTTTCTGTTTGCTTGTCTTCTCTTTCAAAGTCCTGCCTCCCTTTTATTTTTGCTCTCCTGCCTCTTTTATTCTCTGTCTCTTTTTATCATCCTTGATTAGGCGTGTATAAGGTCCATTTGAAATGCAAACAATGCCGCCTGGACTGATACAAGTTTTGCGCTGCCAAAAGCAATTTGTTCAAAGGAAGGTTTTGTTCATTTTAAATCCTGTTCTTCAACCTTGTTGAGTGTCTCTGTTCAGACTGTTCATAAAGAAATACACAAATTCAGTCAAAAGCAGAAACAATGAAGCAGGAATAAAAGATTTGCAAAAAAATGTCAAACAAAAATTGTCAGATAGTCTTTCTGGTGTATGGTATGGTACAGCACAGCTTCCTCTTCTTGAATCCTTACAATATAGGTAGCACCAAATTGCTGATTGTAATTCATTTCTTTTTGCATTACCTCAATCAATGCCTGAAAGGTTATGTGGAAACCCTGCAGACTGGTTAGAGGCTTCACCTGTGTGCATGAACATCCCTGGTTTTGGTGTCAGTAGTGGAATCTCCCACCGGTGTTTTGACACGAGTTATCGCGTGGGTTTGGACGCACACAACAAGACATAGACACCAAAACATAGCAATCGCCAGTACAGATACTTTCATTTATTTCTCCTCTCTAGTAATTAGTCGGACAGTGTGGGAAAAAAAGCACGTTTTTAGGGCGAACACTTACGCAGGGCCAGCTGCCCAATACTTATCATTAGCTGTGCTGCTAGCTGCCTGCCCGGCTAAACTGGAGCTATCTTGAACATTCCTTCACCTGTCACTCACATGTATGAAAGGATAGATTGAAACAGACCCCTGTTAAAAAAAACGAAATTCTGCTTTAAGGTTGTCTGTTCAAAGTTTTGTCATATAGACTGAGTTTTGTACGGTTGATGTTTTCATTTCATGCAAATGCATGTTTTTATGTCTGCATATTGTTTTATGTATTTTTAGGTGGACCCCAGGAAGACTAGCAACCACAGCTGGGGAAGCTAATGGGGATCTGAATAAATACATTTAAAAAAAGGTTTTTTTAACCATAAGTATGTATTGACAGATCAATCTTCTTTCTCTGCTGATCGGAACTTTGCTCTGTGGCGCTCATGTTAATGATTACAAAAATCTGATCACTGTTGCATAGACCAGACCTCACTGTTAAATTTGGTTTAAACGCAATAGAATTTAATCAAATTGTTGTTGTATTGAAAATATCATTTTCCTATTGTCCTGTGGGCATTCAGAATGTCAACTTAATCCCCAGTTCGCCATCATAGTGGAACTGAACTCCAATACAGAAGTGTCCTTTCTTTCAACAGACCTCTTGAATGGCCCCTGAGTTTTACGAGTTCCTCTCCCATTCCCAGATTTGGTTCATTGGGGAAAGTAGTGCAGCCACTGGGCCTCCCCGCTTTATCAGAGCTGTGGATGAAGAAGGGGGAGAGCAGGAGGGAAATGAGGTGCTGGTAACTTTCTCTCCCAAAACATCTTAATGTTTGTGTAGGCGCTACGCAGAGACATAATCCGAAACATATGTCTGTTGTTTCAGTGTTCGCCTTTTAGATTATGTCTTTGGCTGTTTGATATTCCTTAATTTGATACTTTCAAAGCTGGAAAATTCTGAAATACATTTGACACCTGCAGATACTTGGAAGATGGCTGCCTCCTTCTGTTTAATTGCAGGGTAGACTTTGGTAAAATATTTTTGTCCTTACTAAATTGAATTTAAAAAATGCATATTCTTTTAAACAATCAAAGAAGATATATTTTTTGGCTTATTACCTCATCTTTTCTACATCTATCCATGCTTTTCACTTTTCACTCGCGCCTCGTGTTTGCTCATTTGCTCATAACCACAAAGACATTGAATGTGCAGCAGTAGCCCTTGGCTGAGGATAGTCATCGCTTGCTGGCACAGCTTTAAGAGACTCACAGGCTTGTAAAAAAAAGAAAAAAGAAAGGAAAACAAGCAACACTCCTGGAATTTGTCAAAATGTTGATGAAGATGAGGTAATAGTAAAAGAACATTAAGAGCACAGCAGCTAATTGAAAATGAAAATCACCTCGGCAGACGGCTGATGGTTCGCTGGCAGAGGGTTCACAATCTGGCAAGCAGCAGCATGACAATGGCGTTTCTGAAATAAGATGGAGAGCCTGCACTATGAAGAAATGATAGCCTCTAGCATTGTCTGCGGAGCAATTCTTTGACTTCCCTATGACGAATCCCAGTAACACTGACAATTGGCAGACCAAAGTGGGACGCTCTGTGCTATAGAGGGCTTCTGCACATTAAAAGCCAAAGGAAGCCTTTAAAAATGAAGCAAGATGTAATGCAGCTTTTTTATGCTCATTTTGGCCCTGTGATAGCTGCGGTGGCATGGATTTGTATCCCGGCTGCACTGAAAGGACTGCCGAGCTGGATGGAGCTTTAAAGTGAAGCAAGAAAGCTCTGGAAAATCAGCCCTCAAAGGCACATTTCAACTGGAAAGCATTTCTTTTAAGCTGTCACTCCTTGGTACTTGACAATCCTATTATGGCACCAACTTATTGTAATTAAGAAGGAGAAGAGATATATGGGCACAAGCGCATTCATCGCACCATCTGAGATACAAAGAACTTTGTTGTTGTCTCCTGTTTGGGGGCAAACGAAGTACCGAACAGTTAGATCTCCTTATTTGCATCGACATGTGAGTGGTTTAAACGCTATCTAGAAGCCAATTTTCTTTTCTCTCTCTGTCCCGCCACCCCATTCACTAGCAGGCACTGCTTTAAAGAGACGTAATGGAAAATAGGGTTTATGGCTTTTCTTCTCTTTCATTTTGGGAGGTCAGGAAAATGGAGCCTTCAAAAGAACAAATCCTGACGAGGTAACGGCAGCTCACCTCATCAACCCTTTCTGCTGAAGTTCAAATGCATTTAGCAATGAAATTATGCCCAAAGCCCCAAATAAAGAAGCTCGGAAAGGATTGCAAGTGCCAGATCCATATGCTGCCATTTATATGTGCCATAATAAGAGGATTGTGTTTCTTTCTTCTTCACTCTCTCCACAAAAGGCAGCTTTTGAAGCAGCGACAGATGATAGTCCTCGAGAGGGCCATCAGTTGCCATTATAGTAACTGAAAGACTGTCTAAAATTTAGGACTGATGACAGCATTACAAAGCCCTGTGTGTATCGTGAATAGAGAAAGTGTGTGCACGCAGTTATTTTGCATATTTTCTGTTCTGAGAGTGCATTAAAAGGCTGACCTCTGAACTGTCCTTGCATGACATGCTCCCTCACAGCATGTAATGTCTGACAAATTAAATTAAAGCCAGATAACTCCACATGTACAAACTGTGTTATTATTACTGGCTATTTGTTTAACATGTAAAAGTAGAGGGTCGATAAGGTCCAGGGTCAGGGTCTTGCAGGCTGCTCATGATTTCTAGTCTGCGTACCATTGCATCTGATACCATCCGTTACCTCTTTGATCTGTATTCTCAGCTCCTTTTCTGTATGGACCTGTCCTGTGTTACAAATGAAGGTGCTGAGAGGGTCAAAATATCGAGGGCCAGATTACTGACATAAAAATACACCGAGATACTCCCTCAGTGTTTCTCTGCACCTTCAGCAGCTGTGCTGTAGGCACGCCCTGTGAGATCCTGTCTGCAGAGGCTCGACAGCTGTGTCATGAATGATAAATAACACCATTGCTGCTCAGGGGAGATTTCTAAGAGTTGTCATTTCAGGTGTTTATTTCGCTCCTCTTTTGTTTTGGATGATTATTATGGTGCTATATTATCAAACTGATCATTTCAACATGGAATTAAATTTTCCCAATATAACATTATTGCATGTAGTAATTGAAATAAGTGTCATTAAAAAGGTATTAATGATACCAGGGGGTTCATAGCACAGAACACAGGCATGCACCCACACACTAAAGCCTGCTATTTCTCATCTAATGTTAGTTTTGTGCTCAGCTAGCCTTTTGGTTCGCTCTTCAGCCAGTGAGTCTCAAATATCTGCTTCTGTTTTGAGGCCCAGAACTTTCTAGCAAGCCTTTACATGTGTGCATGAACTTGCAGTTTAAAAACACAAACACACAGGTAGTATTTCTCACCAGGAAACTACATAGCTGACTTGCCCTCCCCTCCACCCCGTCTTTGCTGGTGATTTAGGCTTCAGTGATTTACGCTGTGTGTGAAAGAGGGTGGCTGGCTCTGTCCTGCTGCAGAACACCACGAGGGAAGTAGAAGTGGCCCTTAATGAATTGGTGTTAATGAGCTGTTAACTCTGCTCCAGCCCAGAGCACTGCTGTAACCCCTGCTGCCTGTCTTCCACACAACACAAACATATACAATCTCACACCCTCTCGTGCACTGTGGAATGCATACGTTCACCGAGAGAAAAAACTGTCCGACTGCACATAAAGACATCACATCATCAGTACAGAGACGCGGACTCTCACACACACTCCTTCATACTCATGTTCACTGACAGAACCACACATGCACGAATGCACCCGTACATACGCACCCTCATTCCCAGCACATACTCAGTCAATCAGCGTCTCACTCCTAGGCATAACGGGCCCCTTGCTCAGAGGCAGTAAATCTTCCTCATGCTGACATGTACTTGTGGATGGCGTACACCCAGCTGAGCTGCTGAGCAGATCAGAGTCGAATAACATTTGCAAATGATTCTCACTGTTTGTTTTTCCCTAACAGGGAGAGCCAGGTGCGTGGGTTTAGCACATTTCACTTGAGGTCAAGTGTCAGACACCAGTAGACAAAGTATTTAGATCCTTTTTTAAAAGTTGTTTCCAGCATACACTCAATTTATCGAACCTATGATGCAAATTTAACCCTATTTTGCATGTAGTGTAGGTCTATTGTGCTTAAGAATATACATACTTTTTCTAGGATGAAACCTTTTACGTTTGTTTTCCAGGAAGAGGGACGTAATTTAAAGGAGCTATACCGGATATAATTTTGATCTTTCTAAGAAAAAAGGGTTTCTACACGGTATATTATGTGGTAAATGGGGTAAGCCCATAAAAATTAATGACTAATTAATGACAATTTTTTTTTTTGATTAATAGGATTTATGAATGATGTCATCCATTTAGTAAAACGGGACTGGAATACTCACCTAATTTTTATAACCTTCATTTAAACAGAAAAACCTCAGTGAAATAAAAAAAAAATCTCTTCTCAGCACAACGAACAAACATTCATTAAAAAGATGAGTAAGAATCATCCAAAGTTTACTTAAGATTAAACAATAAATGAAAATGCACTACTAAATCATATGCTTATGTCTGAGCAAACACGATCAAGATAAATTCCTCTACATTTGACTCAGTAATTAAATAACTTTGTGGCTGAGAGGCAGTGGCTGTTGAGACAGGATCCCGCCTGCCCTTTGCTAGCAGCACAAAGGCACTCTCTCTGCACCCGCACAAGGCTGACTGTGAGCAAACCATCCCAGTGCTGATGCTGAGCCAGATAAGCCTGCTTTACACTTCCTCACACTGTCTAACACACACACACACACACACACACACACACACACACACAGACACACACACACACACACACACACACACAGACAGCCGTGCACCCGCTGCCTGCTTCGGCTGTGAGAAACTAAATATGGAAAAAAAAGATCTGCTTTTGATGCGTTTGACTCACCTGAGGGTGTGTTTATGTTTGTGGTTTCAAATGAGAGTGTGAGAGCATTCTTTGGTTTTGAATGTGCGTGTGTACGCTGAAATGTGTGCCCCCACTTTAAGGCCGCTGGAGGCCCATTAATGGAGGATGCTGTTAAGTAATTTTGGAAGTTTTGCTGGAGATTGAGGGGAAGGAAGAAAGAAGGCTGCCTGCGAGGTGCTTTAATAGACCCCGACAGCGCTTGTGCTTTATAGCTAGCAGCTGGTCCAGGTGTTAGCCTGTGCCTGAGCACACATACACACCAATGCACATACAGCTCCTGCCTCATTAAGGTTGGTCCTAACTGGAGGGCTCTTTGTGGTTTCAAACTGACACAGTTTGTTTCCAGTGTGTGTGATCACACTTTATACTGTTAGTCGCTGCCCTGGAAGGGGAGGAAGAGAAAAAAAGAGGCAGTGATTGGGTTGGTTGTCATGCTCAGGCATTCAAATTGCCATTTGTTGTGGCATATAAAATACCCCCAGAAACAACTGCCCCGTTTATAGATTTTCTTCCCAGCGCTATAGAGTTTAACAGTCCACCATTTACACTCATCACAAGCACCAAATTTGTGTTTGTGACCTTTTACTGGGCTTTTGGGGCTTTTTCTTGTTTTTTCTTGTTTTACCCTCCAAACCGCAATGTTTTGCATTAGCAAAAGCATGGAGCATGTTTTTACACTGTGCTGTTTAACATGTGGAGTTCCATGATCCAAATTTCCTGGATAACCAAAGAGGAAGGGGGTTGTTTCTGTTGCAACATGCCGTGCTGTGTTTATGCATTGTCCTTTTTAGTAATCGCTTAATTCTGTGAGCAACGTATAAAAAAAAAATCCCAGTGAGTCGCTGTAATGAAACACAGTTGATCCAGTTCAAAAGAGCACTGATTAGATGTGTATTAGCAGCAAACTTTTTCGAACTCTGATGTTAGAAAAGCTTGGTGGGGGAGACTTCCACAAGCAATAATTGTAATTTGGCCTTAAGCAGCTTAACCTACGACAGGATGCAAAGGGGGCAGCGTGCTGGAAATAAGGATCACCAAGGGGGAAGGAATACAAGAGATTATCAGTTTGGAGTGTGCAGTTTCTCCTTCTCTCCTCACCGCCCAGTATGGGGCTCCCTTTCCCTCTCTGATGCCAACATTCACCTCAGGTCAGCCATATCTAATATTACCAGACCTTCTCTGGCACAGTGTTGCAGAACAAAGGTGCACCTTGCAATGCGTGCGCCTCGCTCTCTCCCCAGGTGTGCTAATGAACATTACTGACTGGTTCACTGGGAAGCTGAATACACCAGCCGCATGGTCCCACCACCTGCAGTCTCCCAGGGTGATGGCAAACCTCTTGGAAAGCGTTTTCTTTTACAAGCCTTTCACTTTTTCAGTCCAAGAAATAGATAATAATTTAGTTTTTTTTTACCATGTAATCAATGAGTTTGTTTTCATTGTGAATTCTGAAAGAATTAAGCATTTTTGTTGAAAGCATGCAGCATTATATAGTTTATCCACCTGGGAGTATTAACCAGGTTTATTCTTCAGTGCTCCTTGCTCTCTTGTCACATGTTCCTCTATGTGAAGGTAACATAAGTGAGATGAGGATCAAAATGGAAAAAATGTGCCATTTATGGGAGAGTGGGAAAAGTACAAATGAAAGAAGAACTATCTGAAATTGAGACCATTTCATCTGCATGAGAGTGAGCAAATGAAGACGTTTAGAATCGTCCAAATTTGCTTAAATTTCAAGCACTGGTGTTTTTAATTAACCGTTTATGCCTTGAAAAGTGCTCTGTACTCTTTCTTTGCTGATTGTACGAAGCAAAAAATAGGAGCTCTCTGTCTGCTAGGACATCCACATAGCAACTGCTTTGATCCCAGTATAAATGCGTCTATTTGTGACACTTCTGAAACTTCTCAGAGGAAGTCGAACCCGGGTTATGCATTTGTTGCGGCAGTGAATTTTCAGGATGTGGCTTTTCTACAAGATTCAGATCTGTGATGACATGGCGAGCCACAGTCTGTCTTTTGTTTGTTATTAGCCCATTTTCTTCGATCACTTTTCGATTGCTGTGCACTTCTGCATTTGAACATGAAACTCTGTTAAAAGCTGTTGATTCAATCCCAATATTATTATAAAATGGCCAACAGCACATGTCAGAGAAAAAGTAGGCTAGGAGACTAGTGTAACAGCATGCACTCGGAAAAAAGGCCACTCCAAAAATAAGTTAAAAATATTAAAACAAGGTATTTTTGCTAGAAATAAGCAAAAAAACCTGCCAGTGGAACAAGCGAAAATTCTCTTGATAAGATTTCTTAGAATAAGACAAAATAATCAAGCCTTACGAGATCACGAAATAAGCTGGAAAAACTTGTCCTTAGCTGTATTTTACTAGTATTGTGAAGTTTTGTGTCTCTCTCTATAAGTTTGTGGTGCTCAAAGTCACATTTCCCCCCCTACTGTCTTAAAACAAGTTTCTGTATCTCACCGAAATGCTGCTCTTTAGGTAATATTAAACGTGAGAAGATATTTTGATTAGAAATTAGAAATATGCACTTGGTAAAATTGGAGTTTTTACAGTGTAACTGTGGAGCGTAACTTGCACACTCCAAAGATATTTATATGCTGCTGGACATTTTGGCTCAGCAACACTGTGCAGAAGCTTCACCGCAGGCATATCTATATGTAACTGCATGTGTGGGCGTGTGTGTCTGGATGCTGTGTACTAAGGGGAAGCTTGGTTTGGCGAAGCCCTTGCAGACGTGCCGGAACATGACACATAGTTCCTCCAGCGTATCCTCACAAACCACAAAGAGGCAGCATTAATGATAAGCACCTGGATTCCCACAAGCTCCCAGTTAGGTCCAATTGGCACTAACTGATAAATTGGGATGAGTGGGAGTTAGACTGCAGGGTCTCAGTGAATGAACCCTTTTCACATCAGGATGCAAAAGAGAGCCCAAAAAGAGAGATGAAGAGATCCTTTATACTGGCAGTGTGTTCACTTGAGAGGACACCACACGCTTTAGAGGGAATGAGATAGAGGAGCAGAGAGGGGGACAGTAGTGTCTTTCCCAGACAGCCCATGAGAATCCAATACACTCCCACGCGTCTGAGCTGGTGTGTGGCCTCTGCTCATTCACACAAACACACATACACAAGCGCTCCACGCTACGTGTGTCCATATTCATCCCCTTCCGCGCAACACCAACCCTTCGCTTTTCTCAATCCGGGCCACGCTCCCGCAGACTTTGATGCGTTCTTTTTTTTCTTTTTTCTTTTTTTATTTCATGTGTTCGACAATAATCTTTTTCACCTCTCCAAAAGTGCGGGCCATGGGAATAAAGCCTCTGCTCTCAAGGCTTTGCTTCATCTTTTGCCCCGGCTCTACAGCGAGACAAAATTGCTTCAACCACACCACAGTGTGGTTCAACTGCAGATGAAAAGAGACAAGAACCAAATCCCTCTCCTACACAACAAAACAACACTGTAGCCTTTTCAGTGTGACTGCCCACAAGGAAAAGGCCCTTTTCTGGCCGTGGCGGACACAAGCTTCTATCTGTCTTTCCACTCCCCACAGATGTTGACACTGTTTGTTGCGGGTTAAGATGCCGTCTAAAGACCATTGTTTCCCTTGTATCTTCTCTGTTATTGAGTTTTTTCCCCTCTTTCTAGACGACTGCCGGAGGTAGAGAGGGGGAAAAGCGGTGAAAGACCTCCGGAAGGGAGTCGGCGCTCCAGGGGGCCTTTTTGCCCAGAGAGACCCCAGCAATGGGCTTCATTGTGGGTAGCAGCAGGCAGCCACAGAGGGCTGTATGTTGGAAGTATTGTGCTCCTGGATAGACCCGAGTTCCTCTCCAGAACAGGGTCAGAGGTTATCCCCCCCCCTATGGGCTGCTCCATACCTGCCCTACCCTGTCTCCCCCTTCCACTCTCACAGGCCCGCAGAGACACAGCCCTGAATAATGGCACCCAGTCATCACGCTACTAAGGAGACCCTTAAGATTGAGAGGTAGCAGAGCAGAGCGACTAATTCAGTTCTCCATTTGTCAATGAATAGCTAATTCAATTAATGAGCCCATGAGAAGGAACAACAAGCGAGGCAGGTCAGAGGCTCCTCTCTGAAATGTCCAAGGCCACATCTCAGCGCTTAAGCAAGATAAAAATCTTATCCTGGTCTCAAAACAAAACCCTTTTGATTGCATCTCAACTATCAGCTTTGTTGATGTGGGTGAGACTCATAAAGGTGGTGCGTACAGAGGATTATGTTAGTGCGCGTGTAGATATGCGAGTATGCTCTGAGGGAGCCTGCTGAGCCAGATATGGCCCGTATCGCCATGTTTTGAAATCCCTGTGGATTCAGGGAATTCTTGCTCTCATGCCTCATTGCTCTGTCAGCACATCCAGCACAGACATCCAGCTTTACCCATCGTCTAAAATATGCTGCATGATATTTCACCACCTAAAAGTGTACTCGTCATATTGTTTATAACATATATCATTCGTAGTTAATGCAATCCCAAATATTATGGGTGTCTGTCATTTCTGTAATGGATTTGAAATAGCTTTGTAAATCATTCCTGGTAAGATTTGCTGGTAAGAGACTGATTATTGTGAAATCATTTAGGAAAAATCATGAACCTATAATTTTATGATGTTACAGGGGTTTTATTGTGATCCTCTTCCTGCTTTAACTCAGCTTTATAGTGTAAATCCAGACGACTGGGTGATCTACATAGTCATATTGCCTCTGTAATTTTCCAAAACTTTATGAAACAGTTATTAAGTGGATCATTGTATTGATTTCTTTATTCTTTTCTTCCCTTATTATTTAACATTTAAGGGCTTCAATAAAGCACTGCTAAAGTCCTCATGGAGACTATACATTGCAGTTTTATACACAGCAGCACAGATATATTTGTATGTATTTTTATGAACAGATGTATACAGCTCATTATTTATTCTTACGTTCTCTATATTTTCTTGGCTTCTGTACAATTTTTTCTATTTTTTTGTTGCTAAAAAGGTGTAAAAAAAAGAAGTTTATGACAGGGAAGATTGGAGCTGGTCATCTTCAGTGTTTAGCTCTGTCAGTATTGATGTATGAGTGTGAAGGGGCATCTCTGACCCCAGATTAACAGTACATTAACCCACTCCTTAGGCGAGGCCGGCGCTGCTCCTAAAACCTGACCCTTGTCCCCTGACACCACAGCAGGGGGCCACAGCCGCCACTCTCCCCTTTAAACTCTGCAAGAAGCCACATTGTATTTCTCCAGCACTTTTGTGTGCAGCCCTAAACTATGTGCACTCTGAGTTCCCTTTGTTCCACTCCGACTTCCAGGGCAAGTCCGGGGCTGCAGGACACGAGTGTCCAGTCGGGTTTTATCCCAGAGGGGAACTCGAGCAGGTAGCCTTCATGACTGCCTTCCTCTAGTGTCCTGCTGCTAGAAATTAGTTGTCCCCCTCTGGGTCTCTCTTTGGGAGTGTCAACCATGGGGCCCCTGATGGGAGATTTGTTCATATGATAACTCGATTAGGCTTCAGGATGGATGACATTTTGGCAGAGCCAGTCAGCAGCACCCAGGGAGGCACTGACTCGTCTCCTTAACCTCTCTTCAGGAGGCAGCAATTAGTGGTAGTAATTGGTGAATTAGCAGCGTTGTTGCATGTTTTCCCTCTGTCCTTTCACTTTTCTGAGTTGTTTGCGGATTTGAAACCAAGCAGCTGTAGGTTTGTGCAACTGGCGGTGTCTTTTACCCCAGTGTATTATCCTTTCCCCTGTTTCATAAAACTATTTCACCCACAGTGAAAACAAGAAGAGACCCACAAAATATTGTTCTGCAAACAGGTTGGTTGGCCATGGCCACTGCCTTTTCTTATTTCTCTCTGTTGCTTTTCTTTATGTGGAACCGTGCTCGGAGTTCAGAAGACATAATTCAATTAACGCAGTCAAGGCCTGCAGTTTAAAACCTGGCTTTTTCATCAGACAGATTTGCATTATAAAACTGCACCACACAGCTGAAGGCCCTCTGATGTTTTATGCTTTAAAAACCTTAAGATTGCAAAATTTTCACACAAGGCTGTTCCCTTGACAACAAGATGTTGTCTGTGCATTCTCATGGAAACTGAGCTGCCATGTTCGTTCATCACAAAATGAAGTCTGTTGGTAGGACTTTAAAAACTTTTTTTTCTTCAAAGTTTTATCCCGGAAAGTTTCTCATTTCTGCAGCTGATTGAATTTCACATTTTGCTGAAGAGACCGTTAAATCTTGCTCTGCTCCCAAACAGCAGTCAAAGATAAATAAAAGAGAGTTTGTTTAGTTTATTCAGCTAAGTTAATTTCACTCAAGAGTCTATGTTCTTATCTAGATGGTTAGTCTGGTTAGATTAAACCCTGAAAACAGTTTGGAAATAGGCTGACATTTACATTGGCATTATTACATTACCTTTAACCGATGATGATGTTAACTAATCATGACTAAAATCTTGTAAAGCTCTTTTGTGCAGTTATCTCTGACTTTTTCCTCCCTTATTTTTATCCTTTTTTCCTGACATGGGCTGTAACATTTTGGGGGTTTTAGTTGTGAGGCAGCTGCTTTGCCATCAGACCTTTCTAGACTCTGAAGTTATCTCACATCGTCCTCTGCTTTGGTCTGTGGAGCTTGTTGTCCCGGGTGACCCCTAACCTTTCACGCACTGTGGATTTAGTCTGACGTATTCAAGGTGTAACCATCTGTGCCCCAACCCCCGATCCCTTGTTTCTCTGTAGACTAGTAGTCTGTGTCCAGACCCACTGGACTGGAAAAGTTGCTTACAGTGGACTGTTTGTTTGGCTTTGTAAATGTCTTAGTGCAGGAGCGATGTTGGACAGACGAGTAGCAGGAGTCCTGAAGGACATTTGTGCTTTTTTCTTTTGTTTAACATTGCTGCAGAGAGCTGATGTTCTTTGCAACTGCAGCTTAACCGTTAACACAATGACCTTTGACACTGTGCATAAACAGAACAATTGCTGTTTTATATTTTGTGTTTTTTGTGCATATTTTGTGCAGTTGTGAGTAATAAATATATAGTAATTAGAAAGATTGTTTTTGTGTTTTTCTCTGGAAAAAATGTGCTCATTAACTTTGGACATTCATATGGCATAAGTTGGGACAAGGGCATACATGTATTTGTTACTATGTACTAGGGCATTAACGAGTTGTGATTTTTTCAGGTCGACTAGTTGACAGTAAAAGTTGAAGTCGAGTCGATGCCTCGTTCTATGACGTCACCATATTGAGGGGGGGGGTAATACTTGTCAGACAGTAATGCGTGTCTGACAACATACAATTAAGTCCATTTCTCTCTCTATCTCTCTCTCTCTCTCTGTTTCTCTCTCTTTCTCTCTTTAACAACAACAGACACAGCACGCTGGCGCTCTATATGAAACCTGTCCCCAAAAACAAGAAAATACATGTCTGT
>JAVQJG010258194.1:0-41811 GCA_036024015.1 Craterocephalus amniculus | reverse complement strand
TTTATTTTATTTTATTTTATTTTATTTTATTTTATTTTGTTTTATTTTATCTTTCATCATTTTATTTTATTTTATTTTATTTCCTTTTTTTGATTTATTTGGTCTTTTTTTTTTTTTTTTCCATGGTCTTAGCCTACATAATTTCCTGTTTTTATACAACATTTCTAGTTTTTGCCAGCACTGGGTGCTGTGATTGGTTCTGGCCGGGATGTTGCCGTCTGGTGGGCATCGGCTTGTCCTGTTGGTGGACCTCGATGACCTGTAACAAGGTGGCCGCCTAGGGTCAAGGCGTTCTATCTTTGGGTTGCAGGTGGTACCTCCTTGGACAGTCTTTCCTGACATGGGTCCTCTTATAAATAAAGAATACATTGAATCAATGACTGCTGCAGGGAAGAAACACTCCTTATTATAGAGGAAGTTGTATTTCATGTCAGCAGCTCCTGACAGTAGCATCACCATCTGCTGCTTCTGTTCTTTACAGGTATTTCATCATGATTAAAAACAGGATATCATGAAATTCTGAATCTAATTGGACTTTCTGCAAACTGAGGTCCACCTGTGTTCCTAACACAAACAGACTCATTTTCTTCTCTTTACTTTCAGAGTCCGAGCTCATCAGACAAGAAGATGCTTCCTGGAATATCCATCAGCCCCCATCCGGTCCTGATGTCGTTGTTCCCATGGTGATTTTGAGGCCCCCCGGGTGAAAGGGGTTGGCTGTAGTCAGGAGAGGATGTTAGCTGCAGACCATGTTATGGAGCCAGAAATAGGTCAGCAGATCCTGCAGGCACGGGCCCCTCGAGGCTCCTTTCTAACTGCGCTGACACATATAGGAACCGAGCCATTTAAACCAGTCAACACACCGATAGCTGGTTGCAGATCAGGCTCTTTATATTAGAGCTTTATGATAGAGCAGTTGCTAGAGATGTCTGATTTATTTAATGTATTGTATTTTATACATTTATTGCAGTCGGAAATTATGCCACTGATACAATCAGGACCTTTAACTTACCTAAAAGGTAAAAAGGTATCTAGATGCACTCTTTATGTCAACATTTAATAGAATTTAAGGCTGAAGACAACCATATAAAATTTTTTTTCCTTGTAGCAACCCCACGAAAACAGAAAAATCATTCAACAGGAGGTTTTTCATTCGTTTGACCTATAAAAAAAGAAAATATTCTTTGTTCTCAGTCCTGCGTCCATTGAATGCGTATACCCTTTTATAATTTAAATCTAATTTAATGTAATGCTTTTTTTTAATGAAAAACTTGCACGTGTCTGTATTTACATACCAAACAAATGGCCATCAAGATAAGAAATAAAGCCACAGTAACACTTTCACACACTATCGGTGTAGCACTCAATCCCTCCCTTCTCTGACATCTTGCATTTCCATGCGTCCTTCATTGTTTACAATTTGAATGTGACAAAGGCGACATCGTGTGAATCCAAACTTTCATACAAACCCTCACAAAATCTGCTTAAGTTCACTGATCTGTTACCAAATTGATCAAAACTCCAAACTATGGCTGGCAGCAGATAAATATACTTCCACAAAGAAAAAAAATCAGAAACACGTGATTTTTAACTTCCTGTCATGAGGGTCAAACACATCCAAACAGCTCAACTGTGAGATGGGAGTTTTTGCGTATTTAAAAATATTGTACATGACATCAACTTAAATAATCACTTCCTCTTTTTTTTTTTCAACATGTTGCCAAGTGCAATTCCCCTGCTATTATGCATCCACGAACAGGCAAGCTAATCATCTGGCTGAGTGAAGGCACTTAGATCTGACTCCAGAGGCTGTGTGAGTCATGGGAGTAGTGAGTGTGAAATGTCAGTGATAACAGTGCAGGGCACGCCACCTGCATGGGCCCAGGCCTGGCTTGTAGGTTTTTGCATGTTATTTTAGCAGTTTGAGGGGCAAAGTGAAAACATTTTAGCTGGAAAAGCAGCAATAAAGCAGAAAATCAGAGCTGAGACACCCTTCATAATGTTTACACGGATTAATCATCATCATGGTCGTGTCATGTGTCATCATTATGTTTTGTGTAAATTACTGCTTAAATTACTGCATTAAGATGAAAAAGTCGTGATGCATGTCTTTTTAAAATCACAGTTATTAGATTTATTTGATAAAATAAAAGTATCTTTTTTTTCTAAATGTCATCTTATTTATTTATCTCTTTTCATTACATTTATTCCCTTTTAAAACAATGTATTTAGGACAAAAAGGAAACTTTAGGGCCTTTTTTTTCGTACTTTTAAGCTTGGCAGAACCAATTTGACAGATACTGCTAGTCAAAGTCAGCAATTTTTTTCTTCTTTTCCCCAAATGCAATTTAGATATTACAGCATCTATTTGATCACATTTGTATGTATTTGAACAAGGGAAAGCTGATGAAACTATCACAGCACACATTTGGTTTTTTCATTAAATATGAGATTGTACTTAAAGTTTCAACTGTTAAATACAAGACGTGGTTGTAGACAGTCACCAAATATTATTTGAAGCACAGGCATTCAGGGGGTAAAACCACAGTTAGGAGTTACAAGCTTCTACTAAACCACCTCAGTATGGACGTTTTGTTGATTTAGTAATAAAGCAAGTCAGTCATATAAAACTGCTCAAACGTTTTTTATAGACGTGTGGAAAACATGACTTGATTTTTTTTGTGTGTTTTGAGGCTATACACACTGCCATATCTTCAGCACAATTACCCCCACTTCAAGCAGTTATAATGAGCACATTCAGACACTAATCTCTACAAAAAAAAAAAATGCATGGCTTTTTTACAAAGCAAAATCTGAATGCAAATACAATAAATCCTTTAGTGGATACAATTGTCCTCTCTATGAGCTCATAAGAGTACTGCAGAGACTTTGCACCCCCTGACAAGTAGGAACCTTAGCTAACAAGTTAGGAATCATGAGAGGAAGTAATTTGATGTGAAATATGTAATAAAAAAGTAAAAGGATTTTGGAAAATACTTGATGGAACAGGTCTAAATTCCATAGCATCTTGCTGTGTGGTTAAAGAGAGGAGTCAAGAAAACATTCTGATCGTATAATGTGTGTGTAATTAATCTAAATCTGCCACATTTTGTACTGTGGAGTGAAAAAACTTTACACCACCACTGTGATAATTATACAAAGATGTCCCTAAAATGGACCAACTCCAACTCTACACTCTTGGATTGCATCTGATGATGGTAGGTGTTGATATGCTCATCAGATTCTTTCACATCGGGGGAGGGTTAAGGGGGAGGCTGAGCCAGTTTGACATAAAATAACCTACTGTAAATTCTCATACTACACTGTTCTTTGTCAGAATGACAAATCAGCGCTAATGAACTTCGCTTGAGGTCTGTCTGCGTCTCAGCAGCACACTCTAATGAGATCTGACAGGAAAATTACTCTTAACACAGAAAAACATCAACGCATGAGGCATTTATAACCTGTTACATTCTGTATTGTTCAATATTTAGCCATCAAACCACTTACATTAACCCAGTCTGTGCAAATCTAGTGTGGTTTAAGCTCAAACAAACCCACTTACGAGATGATTGCATCATCTTGCGTGTGAAGAGGATCTTGTTAAAGCTACTCTAAACCCATGGGTATTGTAGCAGGAAGCATTTCAGCATGCCAATATCCACATTTCATTCAATGCAACATTGTTCTGAGTTGCATCATTCTGGCTCTCAGTTTAAACCCGGTGTGTGTTGTGTTAGCTTACCTGAGCTGAGGAGTGGTCTTCACTGACTGATAAAACTGACAGTGATGGAGTTAGTAGCCTCTACTCAGACCTGTATGAGTAAAAACAAAACAAAGCACCATTACGGACTTGATCAGAGACAACGTAACCTCCAAATCCAGCATGGCAAGCCTCGGATCAAATTAGGGCTTTTTCATGCAGCTTTCATCTCAGCCTTGTGTTGGACATGGCCTTGCATGAACCGTGCATGCAAGCTTAGCTTAACTCTGTCACCTGGAGTCTGCCAGCGATGTAAATCCAAACCTCAGAGTGGCCTTCTCTATCTGAAGCTGCGGCTAATTGGGTGGTGCACAGAGACAATCTTGTCTTTTTGCAATGTGGCAAGTGCATGACATGCACATGTTTATATGGGCCCTTTGTCTCACAGCATTTTATTATTCATCATGTGTGGAGTTTCAGTCAAAACAAATGGGATTTTTCTTGTTATCTGTCAGTAAAGCAGGGCTTCCTGCTATTTTCTTTTAATCTTTTAATTAATTTGATAATTTCGGTGTACGGGATGGTGTCTAGGACTGGAAATTTTCATTGGAAACATTCATGTTTTGTATGATTTGGTCATCTTTTGAGAACCCTGAGAAGTTATGAATGCTAGAAACTTAAGAATCATGTTCATAGAACAGAAACTTGACATGAAACTAGGAATGATAGGAATGCAATGATTTGCACATCTCATAAATCCAAAAAATTATTTCCAGCAGAAAATAAACAAAAGCACTCCCGGCACTCTGAGGGGGTTAGCTTCTTCACAAACCAGACATGCAACTTTGCATGAGCGGATCCGTCTCTCATGGCATCATGTGACCTGCTGCGCTTTGCTCTACAGCTATAAACACAGCGGCCTTTGCTTCTTGTGTTTTCTTTAAAAATTGTTGGTCAAATCTGAACAAAGTAAGACAGTAAACACAATGTCTGAGGAGCAGTGAAAGACTTTAATTTTGCAACATTGTCATGTGTTCTGTGGGAAGTTACACGAGTACCCCCTTAGTAGCCAAAAGTTACACAGTATCCCTTTAAAATGGAGAAATTTGATTTGCAGGCAATATGAAGTTCATGGTTTCTTGAAGTTCATGCTTGCAACACGTCTTTTAACCACTGTTTTTAAACATCCTGGAAGTAAGGAGACCAGTTTCTCAAGGTTTAGCAGAGGAATGTTCTCCCATTCTGGTCAGATGCAGGATTTAGCTGCTCAGCAGTCCTAGCCCTCGGGACTTCTTGTTTTAAATGTTCTCCTGTGGTCCGCTCTCCTGTGAAGCCATGCTGTTGTGTTGGATGCAGTGTGTGGCTCAGTTTTATCTTGCTGAAATCTGCAAGGCCTTTCCTGAAAAAGACATCTGGATAAGAGCAGATGTTGCTCTAAAACCTCAATGTACTTTTCAGAATTGATGGAGTTTTCCAGATGTAAAAGCTGCCCACACCATAGGCACTGATGCAAGTCTGCTCCATCAGAGATGCTAAGCTGGATGCTCCCTCTCCTTTTAGCAGGATATAGTTTCCAGAAAGAATTTCACATTTTGATTCATCTGACCACAGATTTAAACATTGATTTTAGATGAGCTTTGGTCCAGAGAAGACAGCAGATGGCATTCATGTATAGTTTTGTCTTCGCACGACATAGCTTTAACCTGCAGGATTGCATGGTAAACTGTGATTTCTGGAATAGTTCCCGAGCTCATAAATTAATTTCCAGTAGAGAATCATGACTGTTTTTAACGCAGATTACCCGCATCCAGTTTTGACCTTTGGGCTTGTTTCAGTTTAACATTTGATTTGTTGTTTATGTTCTACTGGGAATAAACTATGGGGTTTTAATATTGGCACATTGATGCATTCTGTTTTAATTTACATTTCACACATCATGCCAACTTTTTTTTGGAATAGGGTTTATAAATGAATACCAGCATTCAAGCTTAGACAGCAAGAACACTTTAAAAACAGAAAAACAAATGTTTGCAGGAGGCATCTACAGAAATACTA
Source organism: Craterocephalus amniculus (assembly GCA_036024015.1). NCBI lineage: Eukaryota > Metazoa > Chordata > Actinopteri > Atheriniformes > Atherinidae > Craterocephalus > Craterocephalus amniculus. The sequence continues at coordinate 36,053 of JAVQJG010258194.1, read as the reverse complement.
ATAAGAATAAAAAAGTTATTTTTGAGAATTTATTGTTTTCTACAAACATGTGATGACAAGTATCCTGTCATTCCCAAGTAGACTAACACCTCTAGTGAGCTGTTTTCAAGATTTGTAAAATTCTTGGATTGGTGTGTTGGGGTTGAGCCATTGGATGATGAGCAAAGTCATAAGCCAGCCATGAAGAAAGAAAGATTTGCACTTTTATGCAGCTTTGGGACTCTAAGGAGGCAGAACACTAAGCATCCTGTTAACATTAAAGGAGTGTGAAAGGACCGTTGAGGGGGTACTGGCGCCAAAACAAGCATGAAAGCAAGAAGTAGACATGGATGAAATGGAGAGAGACAAAGAGAGGAGAGAGATTCCCCAAACAGGAAGGAAGTGGATTTACCGGAGAGACTAGAAGTAGAAAGAGACCGCCACTTAAAAAAAAGAGGAGAAGAAAATCCACAATGGAAGGAAAACCAAACTTTTCCACTCCCCCTTTTAAGGATAATTTGGTTTACTGCAGCTAACTGTACTGTAGCTCGTGTTTCTTTTGGCAGCGGATGATTATCTGATCATGCATTTCATGTTCCTTTATTGGAATTGCATGTTCCAAATTAAACAGTAGAGTTATTAAATTACAACCCCAAGTAAAGAAAAGAGGCCGTGATGCGGTGTAATACTTAAATAAATACTACACTTGAATGTTTTATGGAAAATTTTTATGCTATAGCTACTATAGCTACAAAAAGAAGGCAATAGGAATATAAAGGACACTGAAGCAGACATTTTATCATTATTTTTTCCTTAAGAGTATATATATAAACTGGCTACATCCAATCAGGGTTTTTAGACTGTGAGTGTGTAAAACGTACTCTAATAAAACAAAGTAATAGTTTCTCATGAAAAAGCTTAGGTTACATACAGCAAAGGAATGTGTATGAAAGGCTTTTGTAAATGAAATGTCCAATAATGTTTTTTTTATTTTTCTGTGGGCCCTTAAAGGACTTCAATAATTCTCTAAAGAAATGTTGGCAATATGACAAACAAGCATAATTTGTCATTGGTAAACTAAACATGGAAAACCGCTTTGAATCTGAAATTATGATTAACTGGGCTAACAGATCAAAGGGTAAAAAATGAAAGGAAATAGTTTAATGGGAGCTAAAGCATTTGTTTTAATATCCTACATACTTTTAAAGGGTTTTCTTTTAATCTACACTCAGAGAAAAGACAAAACAAAAACAGCTAGTTGATATTATAAATGACAAGAAAGTGGTTGTAAAAAAAGTCACACCGGAAGTCAAGGGTCTCCTGGGCAAAGGAAACTGGCTGTAGCCCAAAACGACAAGGATAAAGACAGGGGAAAAAAATGAAGAGAAGTATAGTTTTCAGAGCCTGGACCAAAAATATACAGAGCAGGACAGGAATAGAAACATCAAAATGAAAAGTCACAGCAAAGGACTCTTCTGTCACACAACAGTTGGTCGGTTAGGGATCAAGTTTCTTAACACAAGACATTTTTGTCTTTCCCACCAAAACATGCATATTTTCAGTGTGATTAATGAAAACTCAATAAGTGGATGGAAAGATAAGAGATTTGTTAACTAAATAAATGCAGAAGATAACTATTTTCAGTCTTTTGGCTCACTGTTATCTTCTCAAAGGTCCAGAAATGGCAACCACAGATAAATCCTCTCATCACGGAACTATATGTGCCACATCTTATCAGCAAACTCATTAATTACGGCTTTTACAGGATGAAAAGTTGACAGTTTGACATTTCCACATTAGTCATCCCACTCAACCCACCAGTATATCTTTGAAATGGGTCACAAACAGTGACTGTGGGGTTAAATAAACAGGCATTTCCTCTACAGTCCCTGGAAAGGTGGAACACAGCTGAAGAGGCACCTTCTACCCATCCTCACATTGGAGTTGACTCGCGTTTTCCTCCCACGGGGATGAAGCCAAAACGAGGCAAAAGGCAAAAAGACAGGGAAGGAAGAGATGGAGGTCATAGGCTGACCTTATCCACAGATTTGTTCTCTTCGTCAGAAATGAGGAAAACAGGAAATGAATCCTAATCCGAACACTGTCCTAAAAATCCTTATAAGCCAAGATGAACTTCATCAAAATGATTCAACAGAAAAGATGGCAGATATTTCCAGAATTATCCCTCTTTTCTTCGCAGACAGGCCCTCCTCATTACTCGTCTATACCTTCCATCTGAAGTTCAGATGTAAACATTTTAGCTAAAGTCCACTAAATATATACATTAGGCAAATACGCCATTAATTATTCAAAGAAATGAATGGGGAAACTCAGTGTACTGCATGTGTTGCAAGCATATAGGCTACCCTGAATTCAATCTTGAGGTGAGTGAAAACAGTTCCCATTTCACTTTACAGATTGATTGGACAAAGTAACCTGAAGCGGTCTTAGCCAGCAACAGTTTAGACTGATGGTGGAAACATGCTCAGGATAAATGCTTAAAAGAATAAATAAATAAATAAATAAAATAAATGAAAAAAAAAAGAAAGCCCGCTGGTTGCAACTGCTATTTTAAGCCGAAAGGGGTCATTTATAGTTTGTCTCAGGTTGGTTCAAAGGCAGACTCATTTCTTCAAGGATTAAGGAGTAGGCTACTACAACATAAAAATACACCTTAGCTAAGGATGCTAACTATGCTATAAAACTATAAACTTCTCTTTGAAGTAAAAAGGCCTTGTTTGTGTCACTTGTCAATGAGCTAATCGTGATGCTAGCGACATGCTACTGTACCATACAAGCTGATGAAACAACAATGTTCTCACTAGGTGGTTAACATACAGTAGGCCCATTCCGTTCAGCTGTCTAAAGCAGTTTATTCAATTGTTTATAAAAAAAAGCTTGCAAAAGGTCTTTCAGAAGAATAGGCCTACTGTTGAACACTAAATGATTTTGACAATATTTTTGGCATAGCCTAAACAAAGCAAAGTCAAACAATTTTATTTACTTGTGCCAGTGCTAATAACTTGCTTCCACAAACAAGTTAGCATAAAACAACAGTCGTCCGATGAGATGGTACACCACAGGTTATTTACATGCAGTATTTAATTTAAGTGAATTTTGCCAGCCACATGAAAAGGTTGGGTGGAATATCATTCATGTAGCTAACCAAGAAAATTTTGCTTCCTGGCAATATGCTGAAACAAGAGGAGTAACAGCTAATGGTTAGCTACTAAAAAATTCCCTCATCTTTGTCATTTTAAAAGATAGTTAAATGACAACTATAGTAACAAAATTGTGAACCCCCCAACAGAGAGACAACAGTTGTATTAACGTTTTTAAACATTAACCGGCCAGCCAATTTATTCAAGCAAACATTCAAACTTATTTATTTATTTGTAGAGCCCTTTTCATGCATCATAATGCATCACAAAGTGCTTTACAATGTAAACAAACAATGTTAAAAATCTAAAAATATCAAAGATCAATAGCACAAAGGCTTTCTTCTTTCACATCTTCTTACACATTTCTTCAACTTGATGCACTTTCTTCCATTGTTCATGCTTCTTATGGATCTATAGGTGACATATTTGCCCAAAGGGTTAAGTAACCACATTTAACAGTTGGTTGAAGGACTTATTTTCTCAGTACTTGTATTTCAGTTACATGAGGACACGGAAAAGATCGTAGGCTATTTACTTGACTGAACTGGCCCACTTCACTTTTTAAAACTGACACAAAAACTTCAAGAATATATAGTAAAAGTCATATAAAAGGGAAGCCAATTCTAAAACTGATTTATTGGAACAATGTGACTCCTGAGACGGCCGTGCTGCTGGTGTACTGAGATTCGATAGGGGGGTCCAGCCAGCAAACCATCCATAGATCCTTGGAGTTCTCTCTGGTTAAAGAAGGCCATCAGCCCCCATTTCCTCATCTATAATTCACACAGACAGCCTCCCTCTCTCCCACACACAAACACACACACACACGCTCTCCCTCAGGCTACAACACCCCTCAATACAACAGACACAAAGACGCATGCATGGTTAATACATCAAACCTAAGACATTAATGATATTTCAATATAATATATATCTTTGACACTTCCAGAATAATGTGATTGATACTACACAGAGAATTATTTTGAAGCAAATTTAGAAAAAAATGCTTTCTTTTGCTTTGTAAATATTGAAATAAAAGAACTGGAACCCACATGGAAACTCCTTCATTACTCTCCCACATCATTAGTTTGTTGATAACCATTTCAAAGATGGAGCAAAGTACTTTCGGACCCACATTATCTTTTAATCACAGACTTAGCTTGATGTGAGCCAGTGAATAATTGTATCTGTGATTCATTTTGCCTTTTCTAATCTCAACTCTACGTGCTGTACATTGCAGGGCATTCTGTTTGATCAGTGTGGTAGGCACTGAGTAAAGAAGCAAAATGTAAAACAAGAGCTGAACAGGCTTATTAAAGGAGAAGAGCATGTGAGGGAGCCGATGAAAGGCAGTAAATGGAAGAACCAGTTTTCTCTGTTTCAAATATATCCATATTTTTAGACAGTAGAGACAAAAAATGAGTATTTCACTGCTGTCTAATTGGGCTCACCTTTAACATTTGACTCCACATCACAAGTTTCATTAGAGTGTGTGATTGAGGAGTGTTGAATCGAGCCTGCAGGACAGCATTTGTTTTGCTGCAATTTAAGTGGAAAGGCTGTGAACAAAGTGGGGTCATGCAGAATAATCAGAACAAAAAAATGTTTTAGGAACAATGCAATTAAAAAGTAAATGCTTTTGCAAATAATCTAAAATTGGTTACCGTTTACACTCTAGAGCTTTAAAATTCCCACATGATTTTAATGAGGAATTCCTTGGAAACCACGGTCAACATAGTTTGGTACTAATTGCTACATATTCAGATGGTAAACTTCCAAATGACTACTTTTAGCGAACTGCTAGTATAACTGCAACTTAATGGGAAGCAATGCAATAATGTAAATGTAAAGTTTTAAATCAACTGTCTTGTATTTTAATGATTTGCTTCAATATATTTCTCCTAAAATCATACATTTCAGCTACCCCTGATCTTGGAAAGCTCTGCTGATTGAGCATTATTTTCAAGCTGATATCCAGAAAATGGCAAACTGCTGCATACAGTAAGTTCCCATTAAAAAATACCCACATTTTCAACAAATTTCATTAAAGTCAACCTGATAGTTTTTGTGTGATCTTGTTGACAAATAGGCACTGTAAAGATAAACCACGAATGAAAGCTACTCATTTTCATTACCACAATCTGAGAGCCAGTAAGCGCCATCATATCATAAGTCATAAAGCCACAGTGAGAGAGGATTGGCCAGAGAAAAAATGAATGGATCTAAATAATGTGGAAACCTTAATAATTTCTCAAGTATGTGCTTGGAGAGGAACTTTAATTGGAAAGAATGAGACATGAGCTTGGTATAATAGTTTCACTAAGTCTGACCTGACCTCAGGGTCAAGAGCAGCTGCTCTGGAGAAGAGTAATATCCTGTTTATGATACGAAGCTATAATGTGGTTCGGATTTTGAAGCTTTCTAGCTGTTATAGTGAACATCTGCCGTTTAAATAAACACAAATCCAAAACAATATTGTTTTTTTTAAATTACACTTCATCTTATTCCTAATCTTCCTACATGCTGGGCAAATATCCACATCTTATTAGAGCACAACATGCAAGTAGGAGTTATGCAGACTGGGGAGGACCAGGTGCTGCACTTTGTGCCTCCAAGGCAACAGCTGCACTTTAAAATAATGAGAGGTGGCAAAACTGGTCTATATGCAAGTGTTTTAGTAGCCTGGGAGCATAACATGCACATTCATCAATCAACATGTTGGCCCAAGGCGGTCAAAAATGATGCCCCGAGAGTACTTTCACTCTCAGGAATGTACGGATGGCGGAAAGCATTTTTAGAGGTTATATGGGTGTGGTTAAATATTTGGTGCTTTTGCATGTAATTCAATCTGCAGAGAAATAAAGGTATGGAAATGTGAGGCTATGAGAGGACGAAAAAATAATGTTACTTTAACATAAAATGAATCTCCCTCTTTCTTCTTTCTCCTCTTGGTAATTTACATTTTTCAGCCTCATCACGCATTCTTCGACAAGGGCACAAGCAAATTCATCTACCTTAGCAACTTTGCTTCGGTCCAAACCAAAATAACACGCTGCCGGGTTTATTCAGCCACATCGGTCGTCATGACTCACCTTGCGGTCTAGTCAAAGCCATGACAACCCGCTTAACAGACATCAAGTATCACTTGTCATCTAATACTTGTGGGTATGTTGTCATAATCAAGGGACTGCAGTGTTTCCTGCTTGTTTTTTTTTTTGTTAAGAATAATTCAAAAATGAGAGCCAAAGGCGTTCAGACATCTTGGATTTGAAACTTTCTTTTGACTGAAGACAAAAGGACGTCTCTCCAACACCTACACTTTTTCCAGTACATTGTAAAAGCATCGCTGACTAATGGCAGTTGGAGCCCTGGGTGAAGGCGACTCCAAAAAAATGTCCCTCCCTCCCACGGCTCCTGCCATGCCAGCATGGCAACAGTTGGATAACCGATGGCAACAGCATCCTCACACCCAAACAACGGCCTTGCTCTGAGGGCATGTTGTTGCTAAAATTGAACGAGGGATGCAGGAAGTAAGGGGGAGGATGTAGGTTGGGGGGCTTTGTATGTGTCCCCCAAAAAAAAGAGGACAGGGGAAGGGCGTGTTAGAACCCTTTGCTTTCCCCTCCTGCGCCATGGTTGTCATCCCAAGTTGGTTTCCCGAAAAGAGACAGCTCGCCTGAGAGCTACCCAGCAACCATGGCAGACAGAGACAGAGGACGACAGAGGGAAGGGGCGGAGGGGGGGCACCAAGGGTCATGTCAGTGTGGATGTGATAAATATTCTGGTGACTTTCTGGTGCAGAGTCATAAATAAAAACACAAAAAGGAAGGAGTAGTCTTTTTTTTCATGTTTTGAAATCTAAATGAACAAATAGATTCCCTTTGAAACAAAGACCGCAGAGAAAGTAAGATTTTTTGAGTGGCATCAGAAGAAAAGTTTTCTTTTTCAATCATTTGGAATAAATAAACTTGGCTCTCTTCAGTAGAAATACATTTTGTGGGTATTTTACATAATTTTCTAGCATTTTCTGCCATTAGCTGGCTGTAAATATTAACAGTTGGCGGAGGTTTGAGGTTTTTTTTGTACTGATTCTCAAATCCTTCACAACATCTACAATAAGTGGGACTCAAATTTGGGCTTTGATTTTAACTGTGAACCACTCTGGTATTAAAAATCATTCAGTTTCACTTTCATGAAATAAATTACAGCAAGCTGTAATCACCTTAAACACATGTCTACTAAAATTCTTATCATGGTTAGATACCCATGTCTACACTTTGGATCGAATTTACTGTGGCACCCTAGACATTTAAATTATTATTCCTTAATTCCATGACAGACTCATAGGTACCAGTCACCATGTTGTACTGTAGCCCTCAGAAGTAGCACTCTGAAGTAATGAATTAAACATCTGATCATCACCATTTCAGAGGCAATTAAACCACAGGGGAGTTTCTTAAAATTTGATTTAGATCAAAATATTCATCAGGTTGTGCTTTATCTTAATTGCAGCATCATCGTAAAGATAATGAGCAGCACAATACCAGATAAAACGAGTGAAGCTGGTGTAGTAAAAGTCGAGATGTATTGATTATTAGTTTATTTTAGCCATCATTCACTTATTAATTTTTATATTATTGCCACTTGGAGGACTACTTTCCTGTAGATGGTCATGAACGGTGTGATGAGTAATGGCAGGAGGCCGTATAATAACAAAATAACTAACTGCTTATATCTCCACAGAAGGGGAAATACTTAACTGGTCCTTACCACAAAATGTTACAGTCTCTCAATAAAGATTACTACGTTTTCCTTATAGATACAGCTTGTTAGCATGACATCATTCTTAATTAGTGACACGTCAATGTTTATCTGACGTACGTGTTCTGAGGTCACTTTATGTGTTGTTGCTGTCCACATAGTGTTGTAGGCACTGTGGTTTTCGCATTGAAAATACATGATTAGGATTAATACATGATGATTCAGATGCAACATGACATGGATAGGTCTGAAAATTTTTATGTGCATGCATCGCAATGCCCATCATTTCACATAAACTCTACCTGACTGAAATGACAGGTGTTCAAATTATACTACATGCAGGACAAGTAGAGAAATGTCAGCATCACATGTTCTCTTGTGACACCTTGACAGCATAAATCATGCAGATGTGTCTGAATGATTGTACACTTGCTGAATAGTCATATAAATTTAGGATTTACTCAGTTTTTCATGGCAGTAATTTGTTTTTAATGAGTAAGTCAAACTAACAAATTAACATTTGGCTGTTAGCTAATTAACACAAGTTGCAAGCTTGGCCCATTTTGCCCTTTTCCGGGCAATTCGAGCTCAAATATTTGGGATGACAGGAAGGACGGAGAAAAAAAATAAGCCTATAAGACAGAGAAAGGAAATAAAGAGGGGGCAGAAACAGTGGGAGAGACATGAGAGATCACAACAGATTAAAGCAGGATCTTACAGGGGGAGGAACAAACAGCAGGATGGATGAAAGAAAAAACAGAGTGGGAAGACAGGAAGTAGAATTTCTTATCAGTCTATCATCACCTGCTCTAAAAGTCATGCTGACCAAAGCTTTCAGCAAACTTATGACAACCAGCTCTGCTGACACTGACAGGCAGCATAATGTGTCCCGCGGTCTCGCTTGGTTTGGTGTCACGCCCACGGAGAAACCACCAACAATCTGTTGGCTATGAGTAACTAACCGCCGACAGCTGCATGCCATCACACTCGTTACAATTAAACATATCACAAATCTTCCCATTAAACATAAAAAAGAGCAATCACAGTTTCATATTTTTGAAATGTTTGTTTTTACACACATACAGGAGTAAAATAGTGGCACACTCCGACTACTGTCCCGGTTGGCTGAATAATCACTGATGTCTAGACGGAGAACGTCACAAAAGACTAAAGGTCACCACAACACAGAAACAGCCCCTGGCTTATCACAGCATCAGCACTTTCTCTCAATTGTCTGAAAATGTCGGCAGCAAACATCCCGAACAATTAAAATCTCTGCCAACAAAGGGGGACGGCGCTACCCGGAGAAATATTGATTACAGATTAAGCAAAGTCAGAGGAGAAAAAAGACAATGCCTCTGAGACTCTTTAATTTGCCAGTTCTGGCTGTTAAACAAATATAGTTGTATAAAAACTGATAGTCACAGAATTTCACCAAAATAAAGTGAAAAAGTACTTGAATATTTCAAGAAATGCTAAATATACAGTAAGACCTCTTACCTTGGGGGGGTGGGTCCAGTTTTTTTGTCTGCAAAGAGGGAACAAGGGAGGGAACAAGGGAGGCAGCAAGGCAGCGGCTTCTGCAGAGAAAGAGCAAGAAAGAAAGGGGGTGAAATAGATGAGAGACACGCAGAGGAGGGAACGGGAATCATAGGGGCAGCGCCACACAGACCGAGATGGTTGACGCTTTTTCGCCGGCAAGCACAATGCTGCAGCTTACGCATTCCCCTCCTACAAACACACCAAGCCGACCGGCGTGCTCACAAGCATCCCCTTCACCAGCACACACACTCACACGCAGACAGGGCTGCTGAAGCCAGTGTCTGCATTGCACTGTGGAGATGGGGGGTTGGGGGAAAGCACGGCTTCTGCCATGTCTGAGCAAGAGAAATGTGTGTATGTTTGCTCGTCTGTCCCATTAATTAATGTTTGAAAGGGATATGAAGCTTATCCAGCCCCGAGGGAACTGAGTTCAATGATAAAAGACCATCTCTTCCCAGGAAATTTCCAGAAGAGTATTCCATTCTCCTGTCTGTGTCGATCCCAGTCGCTCTTTCGCTCAAAGACGCTGACATTATGAATGCTTGAGACATTCAGACATCACAGCAAATGCGGCATGAGTATCTGAAAGTGTGTGTGTGTAAAGGAGGGGTGCGGGGCTTGCCCTGTGCTGAATAATTACTCTGTCCTGGTGCTCATTTGCAGGCATGGCCGAGTGCTGCAGCAGCACTGACACAAAGGCAAAGAGGGGGAACGAGGGTGAAAAAGAGGGACTTGCTGCAGAGAGAAAGAAGCATAGCATATAACCCAGAAGCAATGAAAGCCTAAAATTCCCTGCTCATTACTCCAACTGCAAAAACACATGAAATAAAATACATTTATGGTCCAGACTCACAATGGTCCCACCTGCACCCCTTGAGATGTCAAAGTGAATAAATGCATGAGTTATAATCTGAAGAAGCTTAAAGAATGAGCCAGTTCCAATGCCAGAAATGGTTTGGATTTATAAAAATGCATAGGCCTATGACTGGTTCCAATTTGACTTTTCTCTATAGGCTACTATCAATGATAAAATGAGGTAAAGCCCCTTTAAAGTTTGAGGCTTTAAAGTTAAAACCTTAAAGGCCATTTAAGGTTTTACTTGTATCATAATCAGGATGTAAATTTCACTAGCTGACCAGTCCCATGAGGGTCCACAGCCCACTCTGTGAGGTACCCAAAATATGAGACCACGTAAGCAGTAATGCAGGAAACCTTGCAGAATAGGCTAGCTTGGGATTGTGGCAGTTGAGTTTGCTGAATGAGTGCCAGCTTTTATAAACTGCTGTGAATGCTGTAGCTAAAAGTGCAAAGTCACAGCAGGTGAGCATGTTCTTGTAAGAATCCGGCTGTATTTTTATGTGGAAAAGTGGATTGACACCATGTGTCTGTGCTGTTCACAACTTTTGACAAAAAATCTGACCTTGAGAGAGAGAGAGAGATTTTTTGGAGCTCTGTATTTAATCTTCCTTCCATCTTAAAACTGCTATCTGCTTGTTTTACTCTATATTCAGAAAAATAAATTCTACATTTTAAATAATTGTACTAAATCAATACTTTCCCCTTTGACAAATTAAGCTTATTGTGCCCCCATTATTAACATTAATTTGGCGTAATTATCAGTATTTCTGTATGCAACCTCAGCTAGCTTCAATAATACCGTTAGGATCGGTGTCTATACGCTAGCCCATGTGCTTTAGTTTAGCAGAACATGTTGGCAGCCACCTAATTGTTTTGGTTTCTCCAACAAACTGTTTTTCCCATTTGCTATTTTACTGTCAAAGTTTGCTGGAATTTTTATAAATGAAAGCTCTGACAACTTCCCGTGCAGACATGGAAGCTAACAAAGAGTTAGCTTCCAGCTGGTAGCCAAGTTAGCAACAGTTTTTAATAAGCAGGTAGAGATTTCTTTTACGAAAAAGAAAGCGCTAAAATTAAGCTGTATCAAGTAGCCGTGGAGAAGCAAAACTTAATGAATACAATTAACTATAAAAATGATAACACAGTATGACGTATGCTAAAATATGTCCCAGTGTACTCTGATAACTAATACAACAATATCTCAGCGTTAGCTTATTTAATCTACTTATACTGAGGGACAAAATATCATAAAAAATACTATTTCTTGTTTTTGTGAACATGCAGACCAAAAGGTGTCTAAAATAACCCTTTTACAAATTATTACGAAACAGTACCACGTTTTTCGCATACAGTAATTTACTTTATCATATGTTACATTTTATTTTTTAATGTATTTTGATAGTTTATTTAAAATGATTAACTGAATATGCTTTCCATATTTCTATTATATGGATATTCTATGAAAAAATATGGCTGTATCATTTTTATTTTCCTGTTTACCACAAAAGAAAGTTTGGTTATGATTGTGCATATATAAATATTCATTCTAGTGTATTGCATGACTCACTGATGTCCCCTGAAGTGGCAAAATTACAAATATTCCATCTTCACATATGAATATAGGATAAAACAGCTAAATAGGTGTCCACTGTAGTGGACGCTATGCATGAAAGCGATAAGTATCACTGCAGGTGTTTACATCAGTATAATATTATTTTACAGTTAGCTTAAACCAAACCAGAAGCCCAGATTGACATAAAAAGACTCCAGGACATGATCACCAAACCTCAGGGAGACCATTGAGGTCAATGTGAGACTGAATCATAAAGAATACCATTAGGTTCCCAAAAACCACAAAAAAATTAAAGGGGAGGAAGGAAAAGAGCAAGTCAGGGCTACTCATTCCATGTCCTCCATTAGCTTGTCTTGTTTTAAGAAGGCAGAAGAAGTCATCACTAGACTACACGCTATGATTAACCCGTCAATGTCCCTTAGGGCCTACTGGATCAAGTTAAAAGAAGACTATTAAAATGACAGGCGAAGACAATCTTGGTGTTGAATGAAATTCAGTTTTTGCTCCTTACTGTGTGTTTATCGAGGGTAAACATCGGAAAATCAATGATAAGAAAAAAGGAAGCTGGCACTGAAAGGATAATGATAAATAGAAGGAATCAAAGCTCTGCTCTTTCATCGCCTTTACGAGGGCTTCTTGCCAAAATCAGAGGCTACAGGACCGACCAGCATATAACCACCAACATCTAATCTCACAGAGAGCAGATGCTGGCTGCGCTAACACCAATCTGCCAGAACAGAACTGTCAGTAGAAACGATGGCACACTTACACATGATTTCGTTCAGGCCTATGTTGGACAGTAATAAACCTTTTACAAGTGTAAACAGACTTCAATGGTGCAGGAGTTTTTGTGTCTTTCAGGGTTTTTAAACTACAGGACATGTTAATGCATAGTCACAGCAGAAAGTTTTATCTCTAATCTAGAATTAAAAGGTAGGTCAAGCTTATTGCTATATTGGCAATGGGTTGATAAATGCCCTGGCATGGCCCCAACTCAATATGATCAGGATTAATGGATCATGCTCTGTAATATTCAAGGACCACTTCATCCAACTTGGATAAGAGATTTTAGAGAAATGTATTCAACAACCAAAATCTGTGAGGCGATGCTTTTTCTTATAAGTTTTCTGTCTCAATGAAGGTACAAAATAATATGAATAAGAAACCATGAAAACGAAGGCTTATTACGTGGCTTCAAGTATGAAGCTGTTCTCTCTTGGACTAGAGCCTTTCTTCTATTACCCGTGTCCTGAAAGCACCTGCTATTTTGGAAGCTGAAAAAAACACACATGGACACACACATACACTGCAGTATTGGCTGTAATGAAGGCTGCCCTCTAGACGAATCACCGCCTTGTGAAGGACAACAATTTCAGTATCATCTGCCTCTGCAAAAGGATAAACAGGTGCTGACTAATACTGGGATTTATGTCCATCCAGACTGGCTAATGTATCGTTCTCTCTCAAAAGCAGCCTGCTGAGCTGTCACAGAATCAGACCTCTTATGAAAGCATTACTCATGCTTTTTAAAAATACAGCAGAATTAGCACGGGCTGGCTTTCACTGAGCCAGCAAAATCACAAGAGGTGTTATGAGGACAAAGGCATTGTGGGTTTAGTGGTTCAGAACACTTTACAGCTGTGATTTGCTGTGTAAAAGCAGAGGGTAGTTTATATACTGTAGATTATGACAGATTACAGTGAGTGCCTCTGGATAATCAAAACAGTGTTGGTCAAAAGGTAATGACAGAGCACTTAAAAGAGCTAAATGCTTAGAACAGTATCAAAACAAGATCAATAATTCACACAGAACTGTTATTCTGTAGGCTGGAAGATGATTCAGGATGATAAATTAACATTTGGTTGACTAAAAGCAGTGAGATTTCTACTATAGATCGATAAATTAGACCCAGCAGAGGCAGAAATATCCAATTCTCAGTCCTAAATCCAACACTACCCATCATTTAAATCAAAGCACAGCATGGAGCAAACTGCAACCCTATCCAACAAACTGTTTGTCAAACACTGAAGATATTTTTTAAACACGTGACCTGAATCAATCCTAACTAATAAACCTGTTAGTGTTCAGTCATGTGCATAGAAGTTAATACTGCCGATGCCCAGAGAATTTTGTGCTTATTAATAAATTACACCAAAATACGAGGCAAAATATGCATGGGTGATGAAAAAATGGCATTTTCTTTAGTTTTTGTCGAATCACTTGATATAATTGGCTTCTACTCAGATTTCCTATCCCGTAATTAGTGTCCTGGTTCAAGAATAATGGCTTCTTTTGGCTCAAAATTGTTTTGTTGCTTTGTTTGAAGCGAGATAAATTGGATTTTAGACCACAGAGATCTACTTACGCAGATCCGCACTGATCTGTTGTATGTTCAGAAGTTGACAGGGACTAATCTGTGTCAGAAACTGTCAGTCAGTCCAACAATACTCTGATGTTTTCATCAGTTACAGCTTTTCATCTTTATTAGATTGAGTCACTTGGATACGAGGGCGGTTTAATCCACTGCTCAAAAGTTTTTATTTTGCACTTAATCTAATTTTCATTTGCAGATAGGATCACCCAAAGTCTAAGTCAGTCACTGTTTTTGTTGTTTGGTTTTAGAGTTGGCATCAGAAGTCACATTTCAGGAGCTGAACCACTCCATCCTTTCAAGAGGAGTTAAACTACCTTTTCTTAAAGTAATACACCCAAAGATACTTCTTCTTTTTCATAAAGACACCATAAAGATCTGTTCTTTTCTGATATTGTGCTATTATCACTTGATTTTCATTAGTATAAAGCCTTATGTAGGCAGTTTCCATGTCTAACCCTGCTGTACCACACTCAGAGGAGATTATGTTTCAAATATTTGTATTGACACTCAACTGAACTCTACTCTGTTCACACTTTAGTGCAAACCAACTGTTTATTTGATCATATTGACACAAATAACCCCTTAAAAGCATGGCTGTAACAGTTCATGAAAAGCCCTTCAGACCAAAAACAGCTTGTTTGCAATTACTGCCAAGAGCAAGTAGCAAGCCATCTATTTCCCGAGTGTGTGTGTCGCGCCATCTCAATGACTGGCTGCCCATTCATGACAAAATTGAAAACAAAACTGACAGAAAAGCTTCAAAATGTCCCCCTTCGATCTTGTTCAACTGATAGACCGCCACTGGATGAAAGGGAATTATTTTTTTCCCTTTTTTCCCAACCAGAAAGATGGCTTCCTGGGGGCTTCATATTGCTTCACATACTGTAGGCCTGCAGATGTGTGCCCACTGTGGAAGCAAACTCTCACATCCTCCTTCCCACACTGACAGTCCAAAGATGGTCCGTGTGTGTGTGTTCTTTTTTTTTTGGCTGCCATTCCTCTCTGATATAAGCAGAACACAGGAAATTCCTTAAATGTGAAATATGCTTCAGCGTTTTGAGGAAAAAGAAAGAAAAAGGAAGCGGAGAAGAGAGTGTTGTAGAGCCAGAGGAGGCGGGGAAGACTGATGCCAAGACCGTCGGGGAATTTAGAAGTGAGAACAAAGTCGACTGTTTTTATGGATTTAAATAAATGTGTGCCTGTCTGAGGGCGTGTGCCTGTCTTACAATATATAGTGTGTGTTATATGTATTAACGGTTTGCCAGGTTTTGTGTGTGTTTGTGTGAATGCTCCAGCTCGCGTGTGCCCGGGTTTACACTAACCACAGGGTGTAGCCTTGAGCTTTGAAGTCGTCTCTACACCCTGGGCTGAACTCAAACACAGGCTACTGTACGAGATCCCATATGACTCCATGGAAAAATCACAAGTCAGGGTACAGTGCCCTCTCTATTCCTCTTGTAAAACTTTACCAGGCATTAAAGATGACAGACCAGTTGAGCTATTGAAAACAGTTTACCAGCAGAAATAGTTCATATAGGCGTTTCCTTCAAAAATCACTCAATTTTACTGATTTCATGTAAAAACAAAACCGCTTTTCTAATCAGCATGTGTTTGAGCTGGTGAACGTTTGCTTAATTAGCCATTTCCTGCTCCTGTTTACAATGAACTCATTGATAGAAAGACAGCCTTCACGGCTTACTTACAGGAAATTGATGTGAAAGTTGTGCAGGTGTAAGGACAGCCTTTGTTTTGTGGCTTCCAAAGAGATTTATGGCATTAAATTCAGATGAAGATGGGAAATATTTATATCTAATATGGATAAAAGAAACTACCTTGATTTTAAAGTGTGTTTATAATGGTTTTGGGATCTATCTAAGAGGACAGAAACTCATTTTTACTGCTTTGTGTTCATAGAAGATCATATTATTCCCTTTTTTCATCTCAACACTCCGCCTTGTACTTAAAAGCCTTCTGCTCGAGGACTTCGGCATCAGTCGCTAACCCAGAGTATAACTTCACCATTTGACATTCCGAGAAACCACAGCTATGTATGATCTAACTGTCTTTGCAAACTTTGGGCAACAAGCTCAAGGAACAGATTTATTAACCAGTAAACAAGCCCCAGTTTGGAGTTTGAATGCTCGCTGGTGAATTTACTGTACCGCTTCATGTTTGCTTCCAGTGTTTGCCATCACTCACTGTTTGACTGTTTAAGGTTTACATGGAAACTTTGTCAGGCTTAGGAAAAGATCATGAGCTCCTGTGGTTGAGAATCCCTCAGAGTATTTACTACATCATTTCTAAAGGATTAAAATGACAACATTTTTCTCCTGTGCCTGAGATCCTTCGAGAGAAACTTAATTTTCTCATGTGTTGGGTTGTCTGAATGAAACAAAGCACACAAACAAGTCAAATGTCAGAGATGCATCACTTCATGAATAAATGACAAATCAAAAGGTGAAAAAAAATGGTAAATGTAACTCTGATTATTGACTCTACTCATTTGGTTTTGCCTCAAGTCCTTTCTGATTGTCTCATGTCTCTGTGGATCACTAAAAGGGCAGGCTACTAGTGAGGAAAGGTAAACGGAGGTAATTTGTAGCAGAGACATCCCTGTTTCTAAGCCTCTTCCTGTTGATGGGAGATCTGAACCTTGGCGTCTGCGTGCCATCTGTTCGAAATTAGCACCTACACGGGGGAGTGCTCAGATCTGGGCAGCGGCGGTCAGACGCTTTGGGTTTAGAGTTCTAAAGCTGCAGCAGTGGGTGGACAGATAGACGTCAGAATGAGGAGCAAAAAGTCTCTGAGGACCAAGGTGAATATTAGAAGAGGAACTGATGGTGTTAACCACATTTTTTTTCTTTCTAGTTGGACTGAATTAGTCTGGCGTGGAGGAGAGAAGACACACGTGTCACTCAGACTGAGCGAAGAGCGGAAGTTTCTGGAAGTGATCAGAGACAGGCAGGGCAGCAGCTGCACGGGACTTCAACCCAAGTGAAGGAGGATGTCGCAAATCAACATGCAACTGTCCACTCGCTTAAGCCATTTCCATGCAGGGCGTGCTGATATACTGCATGAGGGCACTTACAGTAAATGAACGCTAAAATACAACTTGGTGAAGCCCACAATCCAAGCGTGGCTGGTCATGGTGCCTGACAGGAAAACACTGGGTCAAGTGTTAACATCAATAAACAAGCTGAAGTCAACAACTGTCACAGTCTTCTGGGGAAAGTCTGTCATTCAGGCACTGCATGGGAAACCGCCCCGTCATTAAAGCATCCAAAACAAGCGGGCGGACACTTTTTTTCATCCTTCCCTCCCTCTCTCCCATCCCCCAAACAAGAATGAGTCATTGCAGGAGGCATGGGAATATGCATGATGTTGATTTTTGGCCGTGCTGGATGGGGGAAAACTGCAAGCCCCACCCTTATGATAAATGAATTACAATGTGCTCTTTTTTGACATCTATTTTTATAGAAAGCCAATGCGCCGCTGCTACCACGGGGCCACACAGTACAAATGGTTTTTCAAATCAAGGACGCAGCCTTTTCCGCTATTCCAAGCAGCTGGTGACTTTAACGCCTGTCTGAATAGTGTGAAAAACAGCTTTTGAGGTTTTTTTTTTACACAATATGATGGCATTCTTGAATATTTTTAGCCTTGATTGATTCATTTCTGCTGGCTTCTGGGGGCAGTAAAACCATCAACGTTGGGCCACAACAATTGGTGTCTTCCCATTTGATTACATGCCGCACATGAGCATACAAATAAGTGAAGATGTTTGAGTCTGGGCTGCCTGAAACTGCCTCAAATAAAAAATATCTGCCACAAAATCCAACTTCAAAGTCCCACAAATACATAAATACACGGTTTGCCACCATTATGTCTGCTCATTTGGCATTGCAGCGACTTGCCAGGCAGCAATTTATGACCCCATTTGACGCGTGTAGTTGCAACATGTCCCTGCAGCTGTTTCCTTTTTAGTACTGCTTCTTTTTCCCAGCCTTTTTATTCCCACCATGTCTGAGATGTGCTATCAGTAAGTAATAACTGATTATCTCCCTTTTTGTGCATCATGTTTGCTTTGCTTGGCTGCAGCTTTTATGGTGATGCGCACACTTGCTGATGATCAGATAATCAAGGGATTCTGAGCAGCTGCACCTGGCTGCTGTTAACCCTCATCATTTTTATGGAAGCAACACAAACAGTCTTTCATGAAATTACTGTAATATGTCAGGTATTTTTAGTTGTAGATTTACCCCATTTTAAGACTTTTCAAGGATCACACGATTAAAAAAAAAAAGAAATTTGTTCATATGTAAAAGCTTCGAAAGACTGGAAATTATTTTTTTTTGCTTTCATTGAATTGAGATTTAAAGAGTTCACGTTAGATTAAGTAAAGCAGATTTTAAAAACAAGTTATTTTAAAGTCTTTCTTTTTCAATTAAAGCAACTAAAAACTATAATTTTTTATAAAATTTAGTTAGAAACTCGTAATTGTATAAACTGTAAAGATCTTTTCCTCACTCCTCTAATTTTGCTGCATTTTTCTTCCCAAAAAACCTGCTTACCCTGCAGAAATATCAGTAAATGCATTCTGTCTCCTTAAGGGCATGAGAAGGAAAAAAAAAGATTCTCCCAACTCATGAAAACACTTGAATATCCCTTTAACAAAGAGCCCAAGACAAGCAACAAGTCTCTAGAGCTGCAGTGTAAGTGCCTGGATGAGTGATAAAGTATGGAGGGGAAAATAACAGACCAATCAAATCAAACGGATTAACTCCACACCTGCATTTTGAAGGCAAACACAGGCGGTCGAGTTTGCGATCACTTCAGTTTTCCTGTGCGGACAGGAAGTGCCTCTGCGAGGCTTTTACCTCAAGGCTATTAGTGTAAGTGATACAGCAATATTGTGGCCAAAGTGAGAGGACGGATGGTTTGAAGAAGGAGGCAATAACACGTTTCAAGCTCTCTGGGCCTCAGAAAATGAGGAAGGCGCATGTTGCCATCATCCATTAACCAAACAGGATGAAGTGAGGACTGAAGTCTGAGTTATTAAGAATAAAGAGCACTGCAGCATCCCAGGTTTAATGCACCAGCAAGGGATTTGGTGTGGCGAGGCTGTAACAAGTTCCTGCACTTGAGAGCCTCAAGGCTGAGGTCATTCATCATTAACTTCCTTTGACATTTACATGCTTGGAGCCGGCTGCAGCTCAGGACATGTCTGTCTGATTACTTCTGTGGCCTCTGTAAAGTCAGACCCTCCGTTGTGTCCCATTACAGAACATGAAAATAAAAGGATTTGTCAGGATTATCGTCTGGAGCCAAGCGCTTTGGGTCTGGGACTCTGTCCAAACTGTGACTTCTCACAAACTATACCACTCCTCCGCTTGCCTCTTCCCGAATGTCCGATGAAATGCTTAAAACCAAGCCGCTGATTCACGCGTAACAGCTAAAACGTCCTACGTTTCAGCAACAGATTAACCTTTGATCTAATCAATATTTTAGTGAGCGGCTGGGGACGCCGTGTGGGTTTGCATGGGGTCTAACGGCACTTTGTTTCCATGACTCTGAGATGAGTCACCATGGTTACGGCTCCATTCGGAAACAAAGGGAAAAGGAGAAGGAAGGCTGAGGGACGGCGATGGCTGAGCTCTCCATCAGCAGAGAGATGCAGGTAAATGAAAAGCTTGGAGCACTATGAACTATAGTCAATCACTTTTAAAAGCCTTTTGTGTTCCATGTTTGGATAAACATCCTGTAATTATTACCCTGCCTGGAAGAGTAAAATGCACATCAGCAGAAGGCTGAAATGGATAGTATTTAGAAAATGCCACAGAATACATGACAACATTAAATGCCACATACCAAAGCTATCCAAATACGTGCATTAAAGCTGCAATTACTGTATGTTCCAACAACTGCAACTAAATGTTTCCAGTAACTATTGATGAGTCATGCATCGGTTCATTCGGACATTCTAGCTTCAGCTCGGGGCTGTTGTCTGGTTTCCTCACATTATCAGCTTACTTCGGTTCCTTCCATGACATTTCCCTTCAAATAAGGTCATGATCTTTACGTAACCATTGGAAAACATTAACTTTTCTCTTCTTTAAAGGGATACTGTGTAACTTTTGGCCACTAAGGGGAGCTGAACCTGTAACTTCCTGCAAGCCATGGTAATGTAGTAAAATGAAACAGTTTCCGAGCACTTTGAACAGGTGATATTGAAGTAATTTGGATTCAGGAATTTTTCAAAGGATTTTTCATCATTGAATGATTGGGTCCTACAAGTGGAGGGATGTGACTAAGTACTTATAGTTATATATGATCCATTTATCTGCTGGTTGTTTTGAAAACATGAACATTAGCCTATAGCTTATGAGACATTGCAGCGTATGAAAACCATAAAACTAAACCAAGCCAGTTAATCATTGTTCTGTTACTACTATGATATTTACAAGAATAATAGGAAGTGCATTTATTGCATGGAAACATGCTGCCGCAAAAAGATTTAGGGAATTATGTTAGCTTTGGTGTGCAGCCGATTAGCTTCAACTAGCCGCATTGAGACACAGATGTATACTCCAACGTTCTCCATCTCATCAGGACTTACTGCTGTGGTTTAGAATAAGTAATGCTAGAAGATGTGGAAGGGTAAATTGATGTAGTCACGTGATCCCATGATTGCCAGAGTCGCGACCACTAAGTTACAATGCCTGGTTTCTGAAGAGGGCAGCCGCTTCGGCGTGCTAACACTGGCCAACCACTGTATATTGACGCCACAAATCATCCATCATTACTCACACTAGGCTGGTGTTTCGGCCCAAACTTACACAGTATCCCTTTAACCATACTCTTTGTCAGATTATTCCATTAAAAAACAAATTCTCTATAAATGTTCTGGTGCAATTAATATCAGAAAACCCTCCTTTTTTGGAGTTTTTGAATTTTGCTGTCTTTTGTTTTGCCATAAAAGATGTTTCAGAGAGGCTTTTTGAACTCTTTTTGCCTCTTAGAAATAATTGTTTATGAACTTGCAGTAGAAGAAAGCAGAAACCAAGCCAGGATATATGCAAAAGGTTGTGTTAGAAAGGAAACAGATACACAATCATTGCCAAATCATATGTGAATCAGTTCAACATCTTCCACACTGGATCAGTTCAGACTCAGATTAACAACGGCCACCATCAGTGCTGTTAACCTTCTGGGTCTGGGTGGAAATTAGACTTCTGTGAGTCAAAGAAGAGGATGAAGACGTGTCTGTTGGCAGAGAGAGATAAGGAAAGCTTAGATACTCATTAGGATGAATAATGGGACAGTGACAGATGAAGATAAGAGGTAAAAAGTGGACATACCCTGGTGAATCCTGGGGACCAGGTGGAAAAGTATCTAGTCTAGCAGCTTCAAGGCAGAATTTAGAAATTAAACTGTTCTATCACGGCGTTGAAACAAAAAATGTATCAAGCATCATTTGAAGTTTCTGCTTTAAGTTAATCAAACTTGGAATTCACTTTTTCTTTAATAAAATCTATAAAACAAAAGTTAAAAAAAACAATCAGCCCTAAAGATATTGTTGTCATTTTAAAATAGCAAATCACCACATTTAAAGAGTCTGGACCAATATTTTTTCCCCAATCATGATTGATCAGAAGAATATCTTGGCCACAATTTGAGCGTTTCATTGCAAACAAGCAGATTCAAGGAAACTTTGTCTGTGGAAATAGAAGCATTTGAATGATAGACATGACAAAGGAAAGTTGGAAATCAAAAACTCAACCATCTCTTCAAAATTGTCCTATTCACAGGTAATTTACTATTAACTGAAAAGAAAAGTGACGACCTAACTAGAGTGACAGAGTACCAGACATACAGCCTGAGTCGACATCAGTGCAGGTAAGTTCATGTGTCAGACAGAGGCTCCGAGCAGCGCTGGTGTCACTGCATCATCAGCATTCCCAGAGCTGCCAGCTCTGCAGCGGACTGACGTCGTCTCCAATGTAATTGACTGAGTGTCACTTTGACTTTACACAACCACACTAAACACACACACACACAGACACACATATGCAAATGCACATCGAACACAGAGCCACGCGCAAACAGAAAGATGCAGGACAGACTCAACCAGATGGAAGGGGGTTGTGTTTGCATCACTCAGATGTAGAAGTAGATTAAACCGTCCTGAATGTGGCACAGATCAGAACTGGCTTGTGTGTCTGTTGACGGGATGCCGCCCAATGCAGGAAATAGCTGGGTTTGAGTACAGAAGAGCTGCTGCTGAACTAGTGCAATATGGAGAGATAAAAGTTTAAAGGAGCAGGACTCTGAGTCTAACATCTGAAGAGTTTTCTTCCCTGTTTGTATCAGCTCCAACTCCACACTGAAAAAGAAAAAAAAAGTTGCAACAGGGAAATATAATGGGATATTTATCAGGTATTTTCCATAGTTATCATAAAACCCAACTTTCACTGATAGATTTGCATTGAAATAATGTATATGTAGACCAATGCTTGTTTTGTTTTGCTCATTTTAACTGATCACATTTTAAAAGGCTTCAGTTGTGTAGTGATAAAAAGAAGCACACAACATTGAGCAGATTCCTGGAACTAAAAGTTTTCTCTTCTTTTGAGATTTTATGGTGTGAAAGTGAAAACATGTTAAAATGGTTTATTATGGAGCAAATGCTGCAAAACCCAAACCATGGAATAATTATAGTCCTGTAAAACAATGTTCAGTCTGTAGTGATTTAATGAGATTAGAAGAGGATGTAGCACCTAATGACCGGGGGGATGTCCAGATAATCTATAATGCATCTCTTCTGAATATCTGAGTATCAGCATATGACTGTGGACAGTAATGAAAACTGTGGCAGATGATTTACATTTGACAGTTAGTTCCATTTACATGAAGAAAAAGATCACAGAGAATAAATTACAGAGGAGAAGTGAGGATAAATGCAGAAGCAGGAAGACACCAAGGTGGTCCTGGAAGATGACATCCATCAGGAAAACGCTGGTGTTCCAGTATCAACGGTAACTACTGTAAGGAGCAAAAATGTTTGTACAAGAAGAACTTCTAAAATTTCCATGTTTATTGATGTCATATCAGTCATATCAAGCAAACAACACCGAACGCTATGATAGTTTTTCATCCCAGGGTTTGACAAAGTAGACAGTGAGCTAAGCTTTCTGGCTTGCTCTGGCACAATTTGCGTTGTTAATCTGAAGACTATTCATTCTACCACAAACGCAAGCTAACTGTAATTCAAAGCCGAAATAACACAGAGAAATCCTATTTGCCTTCAGCCACATATGACGAAAACTAGTATTTACCAGTTCTAGCATTCTCAAATGATTTCAATTTTTTTTTTAAATCAGAGAAATATGGCCTATATTTAAGTCCCTACAGTTCCCTGAGGAAAAGGTTTGATGGGTCAAATTATTTTTTGTAAGAATAAAATAATTACAATGAAAGTTTCTGCAGCAGCTTTTGGCTTAAGGCATTGTAAAAGAAAAATAAAGAAATAAATGAAAATAATAAAAAAGACTATAAAAATGTGAAAATATATATGCTGGCTTAATCTATTTAAGAATAAATCACAGAAGATATATGATGTGAAAATCCCTTCTGAACATGCTACAACTATAAGGAGGAACTTCCTGCAAAAGTTGCCAAAATATGCTTAATTATGTCATACCGGAGCTGCAAATCTGAGCGCAATCCCACACACTATTTGAGGTGCAACCACTCAGAAAATAAGTCTGAGAAGTGTTCCCACTCGAACGAGTGGGAGCCGAACTCGGATAATTCTAAAGGTACATGTAAATCACAAGTGCATCAATTGATCCGCTGGCAGCTCCGAACGGCCAACGATGCAGCAAAGGCAGTGATTAACTCATCTGGCCAGAAGGCTCTTTGACTGAGTGATGTGAGGGGTCATGCTGAAAAAGAAGTCCATTATGCAAGGGTCCATTGCCCCTGGATAAAGATTCTTTCTGAACCTCCTCAAATAAATGGCTGCTGTGTGGAGGAAACCAGGGGGTTGGAATAGGGTGCAGGCAGCCTGGCAGCCCCTACAGACATGGCAAGCTTCTGGGATTTTTCTCCCTTTTCCCTGTGGCTGCCGCAGACAGGAAGGTATCACATACAACCTCTCTGTAGTAAAAAAGCAGATGGCGCCGGATTAGCATCTGAATGTGGGCATGCAGATCCATAGGGGGGGGTCTCTTGCTTCTCCCGATTCCCCACAGGGGATAGGTGAGCTGAGGAAAAGAAGGCTTTGGAAAGACAAAATCAATAATTGGCAGCATGCTGTGCTCAGGCAAAAGAACTGAGAAAAGCTGGTGGCTTTAAACAGCGGCAATTTCGCACGAAAGGTGTTGAATTATGTGTCAGCTGGACATTTTTCCTGAACGACCTGCAAAAGTGTAGCCTACTACAATACAGAGCAAGCCCAAGATAGTAATCAGGCTTAATGCGACTGTAGACATGACAGATAACATCTGGGTGCATACTATGTGGATCTGCTTTGAACTTCATGTCTGCAATGTTTGGACTTGCACTACAAGGTCAGACCTTGCATGCTGGTATCAACAATGAGATATATTTGAGAAAAGGAAGTAACTTTCGCTTTAAAATTCCCATCGTCAGAATCACCCAACTGTGTTGATGGTTAGCTAAAATAAGGCAGTAGAATGACCAAAAGTAACAGTGAATTGTGTTTATACATGAAAAAGTTGATTTCCAGAAAAATACATTTTTGAACATTGCAGATATATGAAAATCTGCGAAGGCTTGTGCGTTCAGTCTCTTCTGTTTTTAACCAGCCACTGTGAGCATTCAAAGGACTAACCCCTTGTCAATGGTAGCCAGAAACACAAATCTCTCCCGGTCACAAAGCTCATTGTGGTTGAGAACAACTCTCCATCTCCAGAGGCCATCCACAAACATCTGTTAATTCACCAAAATACAGCTAATGGTTCTTTTTTCTACCAGGATTTATGCAAGCTGATTTAATGAGGTGACCTGAGGCAGTAAAGTCTTCAAACCAGTCTTTAACAGACAGCAGTGGGGATGACTCAATCCGACTGTAATGCTGAACAGTGTCTGGTACTGCTTACAGTGAGAATTCATTTTATTAAAACAATAAACAAAGATATTTTCTTCAGTTTTTTGCAACTGAAACCATTCTGCACATATTTGGACAATAATGGCAAAAGGGATGCCCATCGAAAGAGATGGCCACAGGTTTTGTTCCATTGGGTGTATTCTCATTACATGACGGATAGAAAAGAATGCTATTTCCTACGCTCCTGCCTGTATCCTCTTACTACAGCCACACAGAGGGTCCACACACTGGTACTCAAAAGGGTCATTCCTTTGAGGGGCTTGTTTCCATGGCAGGGGTTGCCCTGGTGAGGGGGGCCCTTGATGGCCCCAATAAAGCAGCAGACACGGTCAATGCTTCAAAACAACACAGCCTAAGAGGGAGAATACTTTCTAATGAAAGGCTTACAGCAGCGTAGTAATTATTTTCAATATTCATTTATTTTCTCATGGATTTTATGAATCACTTAATTGGGCTTTTAAACAGTGTTCATTTCAAGGCAATTAAAAATTATGATATTACACACTTCTGCATGTGTTTAAATGAACTAAAATTAAAACATAATGATATAACAGCTTTTTTGTTATCAAGTGTGCTGACATGCAGTGAACTAGGTCAGGCACAAAGCTGGTTTTTAAACTTTATCAGGCTTTGGATGTGCAGATTTGGGCTAATTTGGGATAGAGCTAACAAATTTAGCCAAAATTCTGAACAAGAATGGATTACGTCTGGACCTGAATTTGAAAAATGATAGAAAGATAGATACAGTAGACCTAGTACCCATACTTGGGCCAGGACAGGCCATTGATTCAAGCTGGACAAGGGCCATTATGGGCCATTATACTTATTATTTGGACCTTTGCGCTGTTTATCACAAATTGGGTAAATGCTAGCATGCTAGGTCAACAGAAAACCATTACATTAAAAGGAAGTATTTTATTAATCAGCTAAGACTGAAAAATCAGAAATGGCACTAAATATGAGGGAACAAAGGCCGA
Organism: Craterocephalus amniculus; assembly: GCA_036024015.1. Taxonomy (NCBI): domain Eukaryota; kingdom Metazoa; phylum Chordata; class Actinopteri; order Atheriniformes; family Atherinidae; genus Craterocephalus; species Craterocephalus amniculus. Next base: position 9,697 of record JAVQJG010258194.1, on the reverse strand, counting down.
AGAAACAAAAACATTCTGCATCATAGTTTACATAACACTAGCCTTTTACAAGGATATTGATTTGTGACATTGCTCTTTGTTAGCACGAGCAAGCTAATATAGGCTACTGAGAAAACAATTTGTGGTAGCAGTTACTACCATCACCCTGGTTACTTTCTCAGTAAAGCCTGTTGGCATGCTAATATTTACACTTTAGCTAAACTATGAGTGTCCACAGGGGGGATAACTGCAGAGGGTTTCCCACAGAAACCCTTATGGGGGGTAAAGAAGGCAAGTTCACTTGGCTCACCCTAAATGGGCTAACCAACATGGAAAGTCAATCAGCAGATTTGTTTTTAATTGCCAGTGCCCAATACCAAATTTATTTCATATAGACTTTGTAATTAGATGATGTTATCTAGAGTAATCAAACTACTCTGTTAAATCATAAATGTGTTCTGATTAATGTCAAAACAGTCCTTCAAAATTATTTTAATTACCACAAATAATGAGTTCACTGTAAGAAAGAGACTAAGAAACCAAACATATTGTCAAATTTAAGGAGCTATAATTCAATTAGATTATTTTGTTTGGAAATCCCTCAAGCAGAAAGTATTTAGAAGATGATTAATCTTTAAATCAACTAATTTAGGCTACTACATTTCAGTTGGTCCTCTAAATTATATTGTGTATATTTAATCTTCTTTCTGTTTGATATTTGAGTAAATATGTTGGCCTTTACAGTAGGCTAAGTCCTTCTTCAGACACATTTAGAAATGGTCACGGTAAAATCTCTTACTGGAAGCAAGCCAGGGTGTCTATGCCACACAGTCATAAAGCCCGCTCAAAAACAGATCCACAGAGAACGTGATGTACCATCAACACATTCATCTCCTCCATCTGTTTCTTCATTTCACACTGCCTTCACAGGGCTGCTGTGTGTGTGATGTGTCTCATGAACTGGGGGTTTCCATTCATCCAAAATAAGGCCCTGACCAGCAGATGCACTCAGACAGGCACACTAACAGTCAGGACATGCTCAGCTTGTAGTTCAAGCTCTGTGAACCAATTTACCTTGAATCCTTGGGGGTTAATACCATGATCATCCACCCTTTTTGAGTTTAATGGATCAACTGAAACACACACATTGAGATGCCACTAGGAAAGTTCACAAAGCAAGGAGAGACCCGAAAGAGTCTGCATGTTCTAACAATACATGGACTCCAACAATGAGCCTCATTCAGTCTCCCAGCATACTTCAGTCTATGTACTAGAGTAAAGCCGCTGCCAGAGCAGTGTTTGTAAAAGGATGAGGAGCAAAACAATCTAGCTGTTTAGCTTGCACATCTGGAAATCATAAAAGCCCAGCACTATGTAGTTCAGCTGCAACACTGGGCTAACAGCAGGTCCATGGTCCATTCAGGAAGGAGCGCAGGGCCATTTGTGGTTTCTTCCAACTTCTGGCCTGGGTCAGAGACCGAGAAAATCAAACCAACCTTCCATATGCTGATTGCCGAACTACCGCTCAGTCTTAAAATCCTCCTGCCTTTGATGGACAAGTAAGCGGCTCATTAAGGAGCAGGAATTTTATTTGCCATTTTGTATCGTTTTTCAGGGAAACAAAAATGAACATGCAAATGGATTACCATGTTTTTCTGCAATTAAGTTTTATATAGACTGAATCCTGACTCTTAGATGGCATAAATTTTCTTTGCTCTTGTAATTTCAAAGCCTATAAAATCCTATAAGCCTATAAAAGTTTTAGTGATCTGCTAACATTAAAACCCACCAGAGAGCCTGTGAGCTACAAGTAGCCACAGAAGCAGCCTTAACATTATCCCGAATATGTCAACAGCCCTGTTGGGTGCACTCTTACGTGTCAATTACGGGTGTGAACCCACAAACAGCAGTTTAAGGCTGAACTATATGTCATTACCTCACTAAGACAGAAACACATAAACTTCCTGAAATTGCTCAGTGTCAACATAGAGCAGAGATTTTTATTTGGAATGATTCCCTCAAACCAAAAAAAAGAGAATCTAGAGGGGAGGCGGAAGTTTGAGCCTTGATTCAATCAAAGTAACATTTTCTCTGTATCACCGCCTCTCATGTACAAGTGATTGACCTCTTGGGTTACCTAACATAGTTAAAACATTTAACAGGAATTGAGAGCGTCTGGGAATATTATAGATGCCAATAACTGAGTGTAAGAATGCCCTGAATGAGTGTCCTCTCTGTCTAGGAGCATCATCCGTGAGGAATGAAATGTGACACTGCCTGTCAGGGCTTGTTTGGGAAACTTGCCGCTAGCCAGCCAGGGATAGGATGCTGGGACAAGGGCAAACTGCGTGGATGAACGATTTAAAAGACCGTCCTGTACCAAGGAGGTCACGGGCTGGACTTTAGCACCAGATAAATGCTATTTGACACCTCATGCTCAATTAAGACAAGCAAACATTAATTTTTTCAAGCTGTTTTCACTTGTATCTGGAATGCAAAGCAGACACAGAGGTCAGTGTGATGATACATGAGAACATGTGGGGTGTTTTCTGATATTACATGTTGGTTTGGATGGTCTTTTCAGCACTTACTTTGCTTCCTTAGTGATTATAAGTGGGAGTATCAGGTAAGAGGATAAATCAATTCTAAGTTTATTCACCCTTGGAAAATGGAAGAAGCATGGTCAAAGATTTAGCTCCCATTAACTATCTCATCAATCCTTGATCGAGCCAAGAAGCAGGGTTTGGTTACGAATGCAGGTCAGTGGGCCGTTCGTCTTCTCTGACGTAGGCTACGTAAATTAGATTAGGTCCCTCTCACAGTCAAGACTTAATCACCTACTAAAGCGCAGTCCTGCCAGCTCCCATTAGGCACCTGTAGCGCAAAAAAAGGCCTAAGACAGGTGGAGCGGCGGGGGACGAAGACACACCTGTGACGTACAGAACGCACGCTGCAAGTCAACCCAGCGCCAGAACACCTCTGAAGTCAACTGATCTTTACTCCCGAACACTGTTCCAGTACAACCCTTCCCCTTCTGGGAGCAGCAGCCCACGCATGTCTAACTTTCAGTGAAGCGCACAGTTGTTCTGAGGTTTCGGGAACATGACAGCCCACCTAACCGGGACTGACATCGGGAAATAGGCTTAACGCAGTTCACTGAGGCCCGGATTGGGTTTCCCCGGCGGTTGAAAAAATATTATGTGTCAAAATGTACGGATTACTTATAATTCACATGAACATGGAAGAATGAAAGAACTGCAAGAGGATGCAACCTGTTGTTTCCCGATTAAGGTCATTTCAATTAGCCTACTCCACCAGTGATTAGACTCAGCCCAATCTGGCCTCCAAAGGGCTTGTAGAGAAAACTTGATATACAACTTGCAGTGCTGGCTTAATGCAATTTGTCAACCTCCATTTGGCCCAAATTAAGAAATACCTAATCTGGAAGCAGGGGTTCGTTTCCCGTTCCTGCCTCGCCTGTCAAACTACATTGACTTCTTTAACCTGAGAGGTCATATAGGCTACTCCATGCAGGTTCCACCCATGTAGTGTAAAGCGCTGCAAGAATAAAATCAATAAAACTCACCATTACATGGGAGATGGTCTATAAATCTAATTTAATCTGGTAAAGATTTTTCTGGAAAGTCACTTTTGTAGGCCTACTTCCTTTTGGTTCTTTATTTTAGTTCCTAAACAGGCTGAGCTGCAAACTAAATTCCATCATGCATGTGAAGACATTGTTTTCATTGCCTATCTTTTTCTATAATCGGGGTCTTATGGGATAGGGAGTGGAATGTGCAGACACACACAGGAGGGTTTTCGGATCCAGAGGCTTCTTGTCTGCACGTGAACGCCGAGGTAAACCCGCAAGGAGAAGGCTGGCCACGCAGTCCAAACATTTTTCTGTTTTTTTTTATCTACTGCTTGGTATTTGTGAGAAAGCCTTGTTATTCTAAAGGACAGTTCTCACACAACAGATAAATCCTGTTAGTGATATTAAAATTGCGTGTGTTGAGGCAAAGCATTACAAGGTGTTAATCCTGGGCTGGGTTACTCCCGCATCCACCACGCATGGAAACCGGCTGGACGTTTTTATAGAAAATCCGCACTGAGAAAAATGATTTTTTTCCTTTTATTTACATAAATCCACACTTTTGCTAACTGAATTTACTGCCTTTCCTCACACATAGCCTCGTGGTTTTTGCTGCAGTGGATGCAGCGGGTGTGCGGCGCCGGTTTCAGCACCATGCAGGCGTGGACCAGAACAAAAGGCGCAGCCTGCAGCGGTGATTTGCGCATCACAGGAGTGCAAATATGCCACACTTTTCTCTCAAGATTGAGCTACATTATGTTAGTGGGTTTTTTAATCATAAAAAAGAATCCAAAATCAATTCTAAAATGCAACATTATGTCTTACAAGCCACTCACACTCAGGAATCATATCTGAAAAATCATACACATAACTGCACATGACACCACAATCCGCTCACACGCCGCAGCTGAGGATTAGTGGATACATGCCAGCAGGAATACAAAGACTTTGACATCTGAACAAACTTTTTCAGCTGTCGGAGCTGTATTAAAATGTTATAAACTCCTTATTCGTGACTATTTTAGCGACCAAACCCCTTTCTTTCCCCGTAAGTGAGAGAAAAAACAGTTTCCGATCTTACCTGGAGCTTTAAGCTGCTGAGCGGCACTAATACCCCTGTGTGTGAGAGGAGCTGTAGTGACAATGAGAGCTGTATGGGGCCCTGAGATCCCTCCCCCTTTGCATCTCCAGCTGCACCGTAAATGCTATAATATAAGCGCAAATGGGATTAGGGCATGACTGGAATTTGTGCAGCATCTTTGGGGAGGTTACTATGCAACAGATTCACGCAGCAATCCACATGAACTGATGAATACTGACATGATGCCAGACAGAGTGAAATGTCAAGTCACTGTTGTGCTTCTGAACCATTGTGAGAGGCTTATTTGCTGAAAAGAGGGAAAGCACTCTTGTCTTCGCAGAGCTGGAGCACCGGGGTGTGGCTGTTGCTGAGGAAAGATGGGGAGAAAAGGAGAAGGGAAGAGGGATGATAGTGTGGGAAGGGAGCCAAGGGCGGAAGGAGGAGGAGGAAAGATGGGAGGGGGAGCAGTGAAGAGGAGCATCACTTCAGTCCCCTGCAGGTGAGGTGTGGCGGGGGATGCTGCCTCTCCATTGGCACTGATGTAGCAGGTTAATCAAAAGGATAGATTCAAAGCATGCTTTAAAAAAAAAAAAAACTCAAATGACAAATAAATATAAAATACTAATAAAAATGCGCATCAAATTCAATTGTATCACGTCTGCAAACTTAGTTACAATGCTTTAAAGCATCCACTCAGATTCAGGTTTTCCTCCTGTAATTGAATCAAACGGGATCCTGATCGTCCCTCACGCTGCTGCCACCTACTGGTAGAAATTAAACAACACAGAGGATGTTTCCATACATCAGCAATCCGTTTCACACTTTGACCTTCAAGCCTAAAACCTGCTGTCACTCAGAAGTGATAAAAGCGGTAATCACAGGTGCATAAACTCATGAAGTTCTGCTTTTATTTATTATGTAAAACAGAGATAAGAAAACTCTGAAATGTCAGAATGATGTCATAACTTTCTTTTTTAATCATTAAAAATGCAGAAACTTTAAATCAATCCGCCATTTAATAGAAAAAGACTGAGAAAGATATTAAATTTTCATTTAATCGAGTACACAGGGTCGGTGTAAAGATTTGAAACGCACAACCAGTTAATATACATTTATACAAAAAACATTCAGTGCATTTGATCTAAAACCTGTTCTCTGTACATTTACATAAACAGTCAGACGGAACTGATTGACAGATTATGAACAAAAAACATTAAATTAATCTGCCAAATGAACAAATCATCAAAAAGCACAGTCTTGTTTTAATGCCATGATCAGTTAAAAAAATTCATGCATGACTTTTTTACATTTGAACTTTTTAAGGCCTCTCTTGACCTCATTTGTTATTCTGAAAATTTTTTCCAGATATCTTTACAAAACCGCCCTTTCCCCCCCCCCCCGTCGCTCCTCTAAGCCTCCGAATGTCTCACTTCTGGCTGACGATGCCGCGGGCGATGAGCTCCTTCATGATCTCATTGGTGCCTCCGTAGATGGGCTGAATGCGGGAGTCCACAAACGCTCTGAAAACAAAGACAAAGTTTAGCTTCGTGTGACGAAAAAGAAGCAAACGTTGCTTCCTGACACCTACTTGGCGATTGGGTATTCCCACATGTAGCCCCAGCCTCCGTGGAGCTGCAGGCACTGAGTGGCCACCTTGTTCTGAAGGTCCGATGCCCTGGAGATGAGATGAGGAAGTTAGCGTGAAGCTAGTTTCGATGAGAAGCTAAAAATTTATCTACGGGTGGGAGAAGATATTCAGTTCCCCTAAAAATGAAGTCTTTTTGCTGCATGATTTTAGAATATGTTTCGCTTTATTAAGAAGATTTTCTTGTCAGGCATCACAGCAGGCATGATGGTGGTCTGGCTGCTGTGTTGTTTTCTTCAAATACATTAGTGCTGAATGAATCTTAAAGACGTGGGCATGTTTCCATGATGCTTTGAAAATATTCTCCTTCAGGTTTACATGGATATATTAATTCCAAATTAAGGTTTACATGGAAAAGAAGTTGGTTTTTTTTCTAATCCCACTTTAAAACAAGGGGTTGGGAAAGGTTCTGATTGGTTGGATGGTGGAAGTGACACACCGTACGTACGTCTGCCAGAAGTTAAAAACCGCTTTGTTTCTTTTCGAGAACATGAGAAAAAGTCGTAATAAGAACCGTTTGCTTGATTCGGATTCGAGTAATGAAGCAGCGGCTAGTTTAAAGCGGAATTAAGGTTTACATGATAGAAGATGAGAGAGAAATAATTCAGAATTAAAAATGGAATATAGCAGCCACTTTGTTCAGAATTAAGTTTAACTCAAAATTAACATTTGCATCAGGGATTAAGTGTTAACATGCTCATTTTTCATCTGTTTAAAGTGGAATTAACTTTAATCCCAAATCAAAACTTTCATGTAAACGTGATCACTGACTTATAAGTGATGTGCAATTTTTGGGGAAAATATGGTCTGGGGTTAAAAGGCAAATAGAAAATCACAAAAATAAGCAATATATTAAGATTGCAAGAATTGTAATTTAAATCAAACTGGCACCCAAAAACTCGAAATATTCGAATCAGAAGAAGCCCTAACTTCCACCTGCTTGATAATATTCTTACCAATACTTAGCCATAGAGGCGGTGGAGGGATCCAGACGTTTCTCAGAAAGGAGCTGAATGCAGTTGTCAACAAAAGCTCGGCCAACACAGATCTCTGTCTTCAGCTCCGCCAGCTTGTGCTGCACCGTCTGTGGAGTGAAATGTTCACATGAGGATGTGACAACCTGAAAGTTCCCCAGTAGAAAATGGCAGACTTGTAGATATAATTACAGATTCAAGACGTGTTGCGCAACATCTGCTGGAAAAACCCTCCTTATCTTACCACATTTTTCGCTGTTCATGATGGAAATATGCAGAAATGACTTCATCATACAGACCTGCAGGTGAGCGATGGTCTTCCCAAAAGCCTTCCGCTGCAAAACATAGTTCCTCGTCTCCTCAAACATAAACTCACAGCTCGCTATGGCCATGTCAGCGATCACTAGACGCTCCTTTTGGAAAGAAAGGAAAAAAACAGGATGAGTGATTAAATAAATGAACTGAGATGATTTAAGACTTGCACTGAGATCTTCTGGTCACCTGTGGTAACTCATTCATCAGGTAGTAGAAACCTTTGTTGAGTTCGCCTAAGAGAGCGCTAGCCGGGAGTCGCACATCTTCAAAAAACAGTTCGGCCGTGTCCTTGGAGGAGAAAATGAGCCTTAAGGAAAAGCTGGAAAGGATGGATGAGTGACGGCCGCGGCTCCTGACTCCAGTACCTGCGCCTTCAGACCGATCTTGTCCAGCTTGCGTCCTTTCTGGAAGCCCTTCATGCCGTCCTCCACCAGGAACAGACTGATGCCGTGCGCTGCCGTCTTAGCCTCCCGATTGGTCACGGTCACGACCACCACTAAGTCGGCCATCCAGCCGTTTGTGATGAACACCTGGGGAAGCGAAAGGAGAACTCTGAGCGCGCGGCGAGACGCAGAGAAGCGTGCCTTTAGGAGACGACACCTTGTTGCCATTCAGGATCCAGTCACTGCCGTCCCGCTTAGCGTACGTCCTCACGCCTTGAAGATCGCTGAGGAAGAGAAAAGAAGGTTACCAAAGCTGCGACACATTGGGCGTTATATTTAGAGTAACTTTCAAATGAGACCTTCCTGCTCCTGGCTCCGTCATGGCGATGGCAGAGATGCATTTCCCAGCAGTCATGTTGGGCGCAAAACGCTCAATTTGTTCTTTGGAGCCGTATTTGACGATATAAGGCATGACGATGTCAGAGTGCAAGGCGAAACCCGGGCCAGTGCAGTTGCAATACATTCTGAAATTGAAAAAATGAAAGATTTAGAAAATGTTTGCGATAGATGTGAGCGACTTGGATTTTTAGAGATAACTCACTGCTCCTCCCAGGTTATAGCTGCCGAGTAAACATCTCCTCCGATGCCGCCGTGCTCCTCTGGTATCATTACTGCCAGCAGGCCTTGCTCCCCAGCCTTCTCCCACACCTCTCTGCTCACCTGACCCGCCTTCTCCCATCTCGGACAAGGACACACGCTCCATTAATTCGGCCTCTTCCATGGGATTTTATCAACAAACCTCACCAAACTTCCTCTCTCTTCTCGTACTCTTTGTGGTGCGGAACCACCTCCTCTTGGAAGAAGCGCCGCACGCTTTGCCTAAACATGTCGTGGTCCTCGTTGAAGATGCGGCGGGTCCCGATGTCCATCAGGGTCTTGGCACTGGAGGTCTCCGGACGGATTGAGGCGGTGGGATGGCCGAGCTCCTGGGCCTGACCATGTTGCTGTCTGGGATCAGATAAAGCAGGATTCAGCCTGAGCTCTAATGGCAACAAGCGGGTGGTAGCAGTTCATTGTTTCAAAAATAGCTTAATATAAATTAACTTTAAAACAACTGTAGCATTTGTCTGAACAAACAAAAGGATTCACCCAATCTGGATTTTAAGCTGATATTAAGGGTGTTTTTTCCATGAAAAGTATGGTAGTACGGTATTTCCCATACCCAATCCCAAATATGTAAGATCTACATAATGCAAGAGTCATTTCAATAAATCCAAATGTTATTTTGAGAACAAACGTATACAATATAGCCTGCCATTTAAAAAAAAAGAGCATGTTTGATCACATCTTCAATAAGAAAATGGCATAAAGTGAAGAAAGCAGTAAACAAAACCTAAGTTTCAATAGTATTTGGGTCACAAAACGTGACCCAAATTTTTGTGCATCATTTCGTTATACTTGAAAATTGCTAAAGTATGTTGGCCGATTTATTGCGTCTTATTTCAGTTTTAAAGTCTTTACACTGGCTTCCAGTCAGTCAGAGAATAGATTTTAAAGCTCTTCTGATTGTTTATAAATCCCAGAACGGTTTATGCCCAGAATACATCAGTGATATGTTCAGAGAATATAGACCTGCCAGAACTCTTAGATCCAAAGACTCAGGTCAACTAGTCCAGACCAGAGTCCAGACCAAACATGGAGAAGCAGCTTTCAGCTGTTATGCTGCAA
>JAVQJG010258172.1:0-10304 GCA_036024015.1 Craterocephalus amniculus | reverse complement strand
CCGCGCCTCGGTGTCGGCCTTTTATGGGCTTTCCGGCAGTCACGAGACTCGTGACGGTGCCAAGATGGCGGAGGAAGGAAACGCCCAATGTGCATCACTTCAGCTCAATACAATCCTATCGGTCACGTGGTTTAAGGGTGTGTCAATTCTTTTTCAGTCTATGGTCTCCCCGTACCAGAAACAGCGCTTGCAGTTTTGCCCATTAACGCTTATGTTTGTTTCGGTCTGGAAGTCTCGCGATACACGAGACTACCACTATACGGCAGGTCGTAAATCCGTTTGGACAGACATGCATATTTCATCTGCCATTAGTTTTTTGCTTTTATACTGCTTTAAAATGTAAATTACTTGTTAATTACTTTAACTACATACCTTTGAAGCCATGATGACTCGCCGTCAACTGTTCAAAACAAAACGTAAGTTGCATCTGCTTTACAACAGTCTGCGTCGTCTGTCGCCTATTTTCATTATGGAGCTCCCCCTACAGCTTTGCGCACTGCATGGTAAACAAACCCAGAGTTACCGAGATCTGCTTTAATGCTCTTTTGAGGAAGTCCTGTTAATAGACCAACACAATAATCCAGTCTAATGCATGTATGAGTTTCTCGTGGTCTTTCAGGGAGACTAAATTTTTTATTCTGCTGATGTTTCTGAGATGGTAAAAAGCTTCTTAGTGACGGCTCTGATGTGGTTGCGGAAAGTCAGATATGAGTCTATCAGCACACCGAGGTTACGGACCTGCTCAGTGGTTTTAAGAGACCGAGTCTCCAGGTCTTTACTGATGCTGACCGTCTTAAAAGTAATTTGTTGTAGCAGGTTCTCTTTTTAAAACAACAAAAATAAAAACATTTCAGTGGCAATGAATCTAAATGTTTTTTCAGCAGATTGTAAAGATATGTGTTTCTGCATCATAGTGACACTTCACCTCTTGTGAGCTCATATCTTTCCCGTCCAGTAAGATAAAACTCAGAAGCATCTTTCTGTCTTCCAACCTTTTTAAAAATTTTTTATGTTTTTTTTTTTTTTTTTTTTAACTTCTGTCTTCCAATCTGCTGCCACTGGAGATTGCACTGAATTCCTACATGCATTAACACTGCAGCTAAATGCGACCTGAATCCGATTATTTTCACCCAAATGTGACCCATATCTAATTTGTTTGGGACCATTTGAACAGCACAAATCACATTGAATCTGACATTTTTATGAGAGATTCAGGCCACTTTCATATGTGGTTCTAGACAGAATGCGTATCCGACCTGGGTGGAAGCGTAACCTGCCAGTATGATCATGTTCACAGCGAGGTCAGCTTAAAAGAAACCTATACTTTAAATATATGAATGAAGTAACACAAGAAAGGAGGGGCGTTGTAAGCACTATGCAGTGTTGGATGTCTTGTTGTCGTCACTTCAGGGCCGCTTGCTGTTCACACTTCAGCATGATGAAGGTCGAATAATGTGAACGACTATACACAAAAAAAATAAAATTGGATTTCATGAAAACAATCGGATTTGAGCATTAAGACCGTGAATGTAGCCATGTTGGCATGTTTGCACAATTTTCCCCATTTACACATTCAGCAGACCAAAGAGCTTTGTTTCTCCTTTGGAGAAAGATTTTAAGCAATTTACAGTATTTATGTTTTTTACCACTCTGTAGTAGTAGTAGCAATAGTAGTTGTAGTAGCGTGGCTAATTCAAATAAGAATAAAAACGGCTTCATTTTAGATGTGACACATTTGTGGCTGTTTCCCACAGCTGATGAGTTCCTCTGAGTTGTGTTCTGGCCTTCAGAGGCTAAAGTTCAGCTCAGCGTTACATAATTCCTGCTTTCTTTCTTTCTACTGGAGATTGATATTTCATTCAGTAAAAATGGAAAATCTTTATTTCCAGTCTCTAATTGGGGAAAAGAAAGACACAATGCCAGTACAGAAATCTGAACTGATGTGGCATTATTTAATTATTTATTTAATGTTTATAGGGAGCAAAACAAACACAAACACCAAGTGAAGTAGCTTGGACTTCTTGTTTCCGAGTTACAGTGAATGCATCATAATTTTGGGCTGAGATAAAGACTTTCAGCTGGATGTTTCTTCTCTGACGTGAAGGGTGATAGAAATCATCAAATTTACATGATGCAACAACAAACTAATGATCTCATTTCAAAAATACCAGCCATGCATCCACATAAGTCAACTTTTTTTTTCCAGACCTGAAGAGGCTGAATTCTGCTCTATTTGCCGAGTGCATGTGCGGATATGTGTCTCTCAGACAAATGGCTGAAATTGTTTTGGTCAACACGTGTAAAGTATACAGGAAACGGGGCTCTGAGCTAATGGCTTTAAACATGATCAGACACACAGATGCAGCGCAGAGACAGCAGAGTCCTGCAGAGTCCTGCAGAGTCCTGCAGAGTCCTGCAGATGGGGTTTGAAGTCCTCCAGCTGGGTAACTGTAAGTTCATTAAAAGCGAGTGCAGAGAGGAGGGAGAAAATGCTTTTGGTAAAGCCTGTTGCTGCTTTTTTCTGTTTCTGACATAAGATGAGCCAAGAATCAGGCACAAACAGATGACAGAGAGAGAAAAAAAGAAAAAGAAAAACTTTTCCCCCACCCCTCCCTCTTTTCTGGACTCGGCCATTTGGCCGTCAGATGGACCTTAGGGGGAAAAGAAGGAAAAAAGAGAAGAAGAAACCAAAAAAATGTGAAGAAAGGAGGCAGTGAGTGTCCAATTGAAAAGGAAGGAATGACAGAGGACACTGAAAAGTGTTAGGAGGGGGAAAAAAAAGAGTTGTTGTAAAGAAGGAAAGCAAAGAGAGAGAAGGAGGGGGTCAGATCAGGGGGGGAGTCGTCCGCTGTGGAGATCGTAAAAGCCCTCCTCCACACAGACACACAGACACACACGCACACATGACAGCACTCACATGCTACAGCAGTTCATGACTCCATTCTTACTTTGTAAACTTATGTGGATTCATGCTGCACACACACACACGCACACACACACACACACACACACACACACGCAGTCTGACGGACTCCGACCAAAACACAAGGAAATAGGCAGGGCAGTGATGGGCTGGGAGCATGGAGACTCCCATTGATTTCTACAGGCACTTCTCCTGGCTCAGAAAGGTGAGTTTCCTCTTTAGCTCTACGTCTGTCCCTGTCCTGCATTCCTCCCTATAGATCAGCGGCTGGTAGCGGCTTAAGTCGGACTTCGGGAGGGAATAATTCGAGTTCAGTGGGAGAAGGGAAACTCCTCCTGTGTGATCAGCGCTGATCTACTTTAGATGCATGTCATTGTCCTGCTGTTATTGTCTTATTTCCTGGCAACCGACTGTCTTCTGATGTAATTTCCCTTCGCTGAGAGTTGAGCCGCATCTCAAGCTGTGGTGGCGGTGTTGAGGCACGCATCACAAGGCTCGTGTTATCACATTAGAGGTGTTATCCATCTGCTGATAGCTGTTGACAGAGCAGTGGCTGATACTGCAGGATTTAATCAGACAGAAACTCATGTGTGTATGAGGCACGTCATTAAGTCTAACTCAGGAAAATAACAATACGATATATTGTTCTCGAAAGAAATTACGCAGGTTTGTCACTTTTTGTACTTGAAAAATCTTGATTTTCTGTTCATCAACCTTTATACTAGGGGTGGTGGAAAAAAAATCGGTTTAAATCAGATTCAAGATTCTTGTTCATCAAGATTCAGAATAGTTTCAAAATTTCCAAGAATCGATTTTTTAAAAGGCTAAAAATGATTAGCTTGACTTTCAAAGCTGCTGCTAAGTGACAAAGACATGTTAAACTTTGCCATGTTAGCTAAGTTTAAACCGTTTTCTGCTGAAAATGATCAGTTTTCGTTCAACTAATGAAACAATTTCTCAGAGCTGTTTCTGGCTTATAGAGGAACAGAGTTAATCAGCAATTTTTGTTACTAAAAGAGGATTGAATGTAAATTAAGATTGGTTTCGATCAGGAATCGATACAGAATCGAATCGTTTCCCCAAGAATCAGAATCAAATTGAATCGTAAGTTGCAAGATTCACACCACTACTTTACACTTGATTTGATCATATCTTTTATGAACATTAAGGGGTCCTTTCCCTATAAAGAACACCAGAGATGTAGTGCTCATTATACTCCAGCCAACAGAGCTCTCCGTCTCTTTAATTATAAGCAAAATAATCATCCACACGTGAAACAGTCTGCATGTTTCTGATATCTCATAAGTTATGCCTGCATTGCAAATTTTGTGCTGTTTTTAGCAAAAAGTCTCCAACCAAAGACTCTCTCTCTGTGTTTCCACTGAATAGATCCTATTTTCTCTAACCCAACCTGAACTGACCCACGATGTAAAAAGAGGGAAAAGGCCACATGTTATTTTACAGGCCATCTTCATGCTGATAAAGTTGAGATGAAGTGTCTGAGAATAAAAATGGAATGCATGCAATGTATTTATTACTTGTCCCGTGGGGACTTGAGGCATTTGACAGTCACACCATGGAGACGTGTCTTCAGTATTCTAACAAAAAGACTCCAAACATAAAACTTTAAGGTGAGAATATTAGATATTTCTGCCTCGAAGACAAGAGTCCCTCTCATTTACTTGGTTAGAGCCCAACACAATGTGACATCACCAACATAAATTATGAAGATAAGACACTGAATGAATAAGGAGATGAAATGGATGAGTACTAGTGATGGTCCACAGTTTCTGAGCTGAAACGTCTAGCTGCTGAAAGTGATGAGAGCTTTTATTTTGTTTTTATGGGAAATAATTTCTGTGTTTATAAAAGGTGGTGATAATGAGGAAAATGTGACCTCAGAGGCAGTGTGTTAGAAATAAAGAACAGCCTTACTACTTCTATTTAGAGTGTAGCAGCTAACTAAATAATCTTTACTAACTGATCATCAGTTTTTTTATCAAGATGCTCTGCACCATTTAAGAAAACATACAACTGAGTCAACCTAAAAAAAGGGTATCCATCACACCTGATTATTCATTTGATCAATGGTCAATAACTTGGTTCCATCAGAAATCTTTGACTTCATGTAAAATTGTCATTTAGTTTCTATCAAATAAAGAATTTGATTCAATTTCATGAAAAAAGTAACTTAAAAGATTCAAGTTGTTCCAAATGAAATAGTGTAGTACTCTGCTGTGTAGATCTTTGGCAAAGTACACATCATTCTGCAGTCATGCTTCACTCTCTTGTTCTATTTACTGAACAGTATAGGCTGATGCTGGTTAAATTGAGATATTCAGATTGTTTATTTGAAACCACCTAAATGGTTTGAGAAGGTCTGAGAGTCGAGTTAAACGACCTGAATGAATGTGGTTCTTCAGTTTTCTGGATTTCAAGAAAAGACATTCATAATGCTATAAAAGGAGAAAGTGTTGCTTTCATTTAAGTTCCAAACTAACTGGAGTTTTTAATTCTAAATTGAGAAAAGTTTGGTCTAAAGTGGGAAACCTTTCATGCCAGTCTTCCTCTAAGTGGACACCCCAGCAAGTTCAGCCCTAGATCAGGCGGTGCGATGCTCAGAGAAACTGCTGAACATCTCACACTCCATGGGCCTCTGCAGAAACAGACCGGATAGGTTTGGCTTGTTTGGAAGGGAGGCAGGAGGAAGCTTTCTCTGAAAAGAGTCTGACAGCACGACTTCTGGGACAGTTTTCCTTTGGACAGACTAGACTGAAGATTTTTCCTCATAATGGACAGAAACCAAACCAAACAGTGTATCAGCTCAGTCATCCCAACTACAGCAGCTAATCTACAGCAGAACGACTAAATAAGAGAGAATCAAGGTGCTGCAGTGGTGCAGACCTCAGTGGTGGGACCACAGGAGAGATGCACTTATAACACAATGATCTGAAGCGATGTTGAGGGAAGTCACCATAATTCCTCGTTTATTGCTACTAAAAATGGTTTTACAGCCTTTAAAAACATGAAGTGTACACATTTTTCACAGTTTCTGCGTCTTACCTTCATTTCTGATTAACAGATAAAGATGTATAATGATGTGGGTTCTTCATCTGAAGTTTCATGTAACTTGATTTCAACATCAATACGGATCAGATTAAGTTTTTTAGTATATCCTGATACGGAAAACCTGAGAACTGACAAAGAATCAACTCAGTCGTGGTCGATTTATTTTAGAGATATGGGTTTACAATCAAGGAATCACAGCATTGTGAGTACAGTTTTGCATTGTTTACTTGTGTTGGTCTGAGCTATGTGAAGACGTCATGATGTGAGGACAGAGGAGTTTCTGTACTTCTGGTAGCTTTAGCTTGTAATAAACTGTATTAAACTGATGCTCACTTTGAGTCTTTGATGGTCGATGCTCGGTTTATTTTTTTTTCTTTATAAAATAACAATGCTACAGCTATTTAACTAATGCCATTGCTATATATTTACATTGTAAATAGAGAAACAAAAGCAAACCAGATATATCGAACCTGTGGTTAGTTACTAAGTGAATTGTTGTAGGTTTTCCTGTCGCATAGCGGCCTGGTTTTGGTGGTCCCACCTCTTTTTTCCTGTGAGAGAAAGAGTTTGCTTATTTTAAAACAATTTCTCCCACATTACTCACACGTTTGTCTTCTGGTTTTTACAAATGTAGACTATAACTGTATCTCTGTGTTGTATGATTTGTTTTGTTTAAACATGCAAAACTCCTCTGTGTGGAAAAACGCCCCAGACATTGACCATTAATCCCAAACGCCACCGAATCAACTTAAAATTCACTTTCCACTCTGACCAGGACTGTAGACAGAGTTGAGCAGACATGAAACTAAGTGGAGCCAGCCTTTAATATGGATTTAGAAACAGAGTGGTGTGACCTCCGCTAATGTGTTGCATGCATTGCTTCATTGTTGCATCTCATTTCTAAGGATTTAAAAACTAAAATAAAGGGGTTGTGGATGCGATCTCACTTTGATGTTGATAGTTCAGGTAAGAAGTATAAATGGGTGTTTGTAGATAGAAACGTTTGGGACGCTGTATTTCTGCAGAGTAGCCGCACATTTTTACTGAAATCATTAAAAGTAGGTGGTGTGCTGCATTCTTAGACACTGGGATCATGGAGGACATGGGTCCCACCCACTCCTCTGGCCACAGCTTTTATTGTAAATCCTCAGACACTTCTTGGACATTCCCCCACAAAACATTTATGTATAAGAATGATTCATAGTAAGAGTGTGTATCTGTATTCTGTAGATCATGTGTTTACCAGTTTTAACACAGCATGCACTCATGGGATATGACTGTGCGCTCCCAAATGAAATCAGCCTTATTCCCAGTCCCAATCCTCTCCTAATTTTCCTCTGTTTCTAGCAAGGTGCCTTGTTTCTTCCCGGTATCATGGATCAGTGGTCATTTTTCCATCCAAATGTCCACAAAGCCCCGGTTGAAAGAGTAGATTGATTCATAACGACAACAAAGATCTTCAAAGGGAGGAACGGGAATTCCGAGTCTTTTTGTCAGTTGCTTTTGCAGTAATTTGTTGTGTTGAATAGCTGCAGACGTTTGTGTGGCCTTTTGTTAGAGGATTGTGTGAGGTTTCAGAGTTTATCACCGTTGTTTGTGTTCTTTCGTTATTCCAGATCTCAGACAAGCATTTGTACGTATTTCCTTTTTTCTTCTATGAGTCCTTCCTTCCAAAGATGGGAGAGGAAATCAGGCTTGGTTTTAAAATGACTGATTAATTTTGTAGGCCCTATATTGTTGTTTCCTACTTTTACCATGTAACTGTAAATCTTGTTTAAAGTTTAGCTGTTATTTATCCACATTCTCAAAATTGCCTAAACTAGTTTCAATCTTTCCCAAAAAGCTTAACAACACAGATGTTTTATTCTTTCTAACTTTGGGCTCCTACGTCCCCTGAATGATCAGTTAATTTAACTGATGGTAATGCTGCATAGTTAACAATCTTACTTTTTTTTTTGTTTTATTGGAAATTCCCTCACACATGTTAAAAAAAACATTTCCACTTATGTTCCTAAGTAAAGCACTGAAATTCATTGAGTCATTGTGGTTAGTTTAGTGTAAGACATACACATGTACGTAGAAAACACGTCAGATTTGGCTCGAAAAACTCCTGAATTTCAGGTAGTTATTACAAAGTTTACAAGGCCCTGCAACCAAAATAGCACCAGTAGTGATAAAGCTGACAATACGGGACTTTCTTCCTCTCCATCCACTGTTTGCCTCCATTCAACTCTACCAGGCGATGACAAGCTGATACAAACTGTCCTGTTTCTGTTATCAGTCCATTCAAGTGCTGAGTCACCACAGAAAAAGGGTCCTTCTCCAGTCTGATGGGAAAGTCTCTCCTGTTGGACTGATATTAGAAGTCAGACTGTAATATTAATGCAAATCTAATTTTCTGACTAAGAGAAGTTTTCAGAGTTCCCTTTCCTTCTTTGCTCCCATTTCTCAGTTCTGGTTAAGGTGAGATGAGGCTTAATGCGTCCGTATGGTGCTGGCAGGTGGCCCAGTCTGTTTCCATCGTCTCTGACCTCAGCTGCTGTCAGATCATCAAGAATTACAAGCTGATTTTAAGCTCTCTCATGTCTGATCCTAAACACACTTGGGGTTGTTTTGCACCTCCCCTAGCTTAACAGTCTCTTACCTAAAAGGTCTAACTTGTAGGATTTGTTAGTGTTTTGGAATCTAGAACCTGAGTCTTTTTTTCCACATACAGACCTGACGCTCTGTATGTGGCATCAGATAAAGGTTACATGTAGATGTTTACACATTCAATGAAACTAGGTTTTATCGTATGCACTAAATCATGATTCCAGGCTCAAGGATTTAGATCTTCTGCACATTAAATATTCAAGATGGAGTATTTAGATTTTCTAAAATTTTCAGTGGATTGGGAGTACTAAATATGCTGTAAAACACAGGCGTAACAATATTATTTTAGCAAACATGCTAACAAACATTTTCTTATTTGCATTTAACAACCTAAACATTCATTTTGTGTTTTGACTCTTGTCTGGTCTCCTGAAGCACATATCTGATTTAATTCTTTAATAAACTCCAGCTATCTCTTTTTCTGCTATCATCTGCCTGCTGCTACTGCAGATGTTAGCCAAGTGGCTAACAGCCAAGAGAGTACTACAGTGTTGTTTGATCATTCTTGCTGATTTCAGCTGAGTTGTACCAGTTTAAATCCCCATTATGTACATTCACATTGCTTATTTATGTCTGAAAGTCCTCTTGTAGTCATATCTACCTTAAATCTTGTTTTGCAGGTGATGTGTTTGCAACTTAGATAAAAGGCGGAGATAATCTTGGCCTCCACATGCTACATGTTTCATAGATTATCTAAATAACTAAAATGAGAGAAGCATAAAGCTGTATGTTATGTCCAGTTATTTTTTTCTTTCTAAGTAGCATCCCAGTTGAGAGTCAAGGAGTCAGCATCTTTAGACAGACAGTCAAAGATGGCTTAATGAGTTTGCTTAGAGACGGAAACTATTCAGACTACTGTACATCTGCAAACCCCCTGCCTGATTTTCATTTTTATTTCCTGAGTTGTTGAACATATAATTTCCCCTTCAATAGCAATGGGACTAAAGAACTGGCAAAAGCCTCTGACCAAAAGAAAATATGCCTTTCGCTGCAAATTTAAGAGCATATTAGAAGGCATTTCTGTCTCCTGACAGAGCCTGACACAGCTTTTCCTCTGCTTGGCTGTCAGGTTTTAAGAGTGTATTCATATTTCTGGATAAAACAGACTTTCTTTGACTTGTGGAGGTTAGACATAAACGGGGTGATCCTGTGAAAATGAAATGGTAAGCTTCAGTGACTGTGTGGGGCTATTAAATACATGAGATCCAGCTGAGTCAGAGGATGTTTCATAAGTCTGGATCATATGCATTGTGTGTGTGTGTGTGTGTATGTGTGTGTGTGGGGAGTGTCTGTGAGCAGTTCACAGACTGCTGATGCAGAAATCAGCAGTCTTACCCAAACCCATACCATTAACACTATGTAAAAAGGAAATTTATGGATACACATCAGTCTTTAGGCTGTCTTTTTTTTGTTTTGTTTTTTAAAACGCCAAAATGTTCAGAAAATCTACAATGCACTAACTCTTGTTTACTTGTTGTCATAGATAATGGTAGATATTAGGGAAACTCTGCAGCATGACTTCCTTCCACAAAAGGTCAATGCAGCACTTACATTTCATCCTAACACTCATAGGAAAGCTCATTGCTCATTGCTTTGTTCTGGGACCGACCACTACTTATGATATATATATATCAATAACAATATATATATATATATATAT
>JAVQJG010258150.1:0-12019 GCA_036024015.1 Craterocephalus amniculus | reverse complement strand
GGAGGCTAACTTTTCAACAACATGGCAGAAAAATTGGAATCGGAATTGGAAATAGAAGAAGACTTTGAATATGACGGCCGTCCCTATCGGTTTGAGCCAGAATATACGGATGAGGGGATATCGGAACACAACACAGCCGGCCTTAAAGCAGATGGGCTACAGCAGCAGAAGACCTCATTGGCTGCCACTCCTGTCATATTATTGATGATTATGGCCATCCCTGTATGACCACAGGTATCCTTCTTCTGCAGCATAATGCACCATGTCTAGAAAACAAACTATCTCTTAAAAATGATAATGAACTGAGTGTATTCCAACGGCTTCCACAATCAACAGAACTCAGTCCGATGGGACACCTTTGGGATGTAGTTGAACAGGAAGTTCATGGATGTGCATCTGTGTGATGCTAGCATGTCAATATGAGCCAGAATCTCTGAGAAACGTTTCCTGCTCCTTCAATCTATGGGTGCAGTAATAGACTATGATAGAGTGATACAGGATTTTTGTATTTTATGCCACTTCTATGGCTCGTAACTACCCATGAGGGCGGTTACAACAGTGCCAAATACTTGTTGAGTTTTTGACTGTTTCAGTGAAAGAAGAGATAATTCATGAAAGTGGGGAATAAGTTTTCGTTGGTTTCCTCTGAGTAAACACCAGCGAGCAGCCTGGTTTCGTATGGTTGGCCGCACAAACTGGAAGCTGAAATCCTGGGACTGAGAATGCAGTGCTCATTTTGTCTATGATTGGCTGTCTGATGACAAGGAAAACATGGATTTTTGCCAGTTTCCGGACATACAGTAAGAGGAAAGTTAAGAGACAGCAGCCCTAGAAGGAGGCTGCAGGGAATCATAGAGAAATTGTCCCCGGTATAGCTAGCAAGATGGCCAGTGAGTAGAGACTTTCTACATTATCTGCACATGACAACCACTGTAGAGTATATTAGAAAACAATTAGTGTTACAAGTCCAATTCTGCTTAATGCATAGTTTTATGACGTTATTATTCAGATAAAGATCCAACACAACAGCACCACTGCCACCACCACACCGAGACCTTTTTGTTTGAGAGACACGCCACTTTACTGAACTGCACTGTCAGTGAACTTTATCAATGAAGTATGAATTTGTCCATTATGGATGTAAGCTCAAGCTTGTATATTGAAACATCCAAAATAAAGACCCTGCTAGCAGGAAAGAAAGAAAAGCTCTTCAGACTCAAATCAAACTGTACAGTTGCATTAAATGATTTAGAATGGCCTCCAACCACTGGGGTTTGGATTTAATACATTCTGTTTTTCAGCATCTGCTCCTGCATACTTCTGTAGCTTTGGTGTGCAATTGATGAATAAATTGTAAGCGCATGCTCACACATTAAATTTGCATACTTCTGTCTCACAATAGATCTTATAGATACTGGTTCAGATTTTGTTGGACACAGCGTAAACAAAAGAGCAGAAACTTTCAGGAGTGTGAAGAATGTGACCTACACTGTAGAACCTGAAGCTACAGTAACTCCATCTTCTAATAAAACTATGTATTTAAATCTTGATAAAAAATAAATAAATAAATGAACTTTAAGTTAAGTTGCACCTTCCTGCCTTTTCTTCTCTCCCACTGCTTTCCCATGGACATGTAATGAATGAAGAGGAGTCATGAAGTTCTAGACATTAGAAAAAATCTTTTAAGGAATTTAGAGGAGAAAAAAAAATCCCCTCTAGGGCACCCCCATGAATTGTTGCACAAATTAATCCCACTTTCCCAATTCTATCATTTGCCCCTAGCTCCCCTTTCGGAATTATCCCTTTTCAATTATTTCTCCATCCTTTTCTAATTTTTAGCCACCACTGGCTGATATTTCCAGTGGTGATGAGAGAAGAGAGGAGAGGAGTGAGTGCTTCATTAATTGCTCTGATGTGGATTAGATGTGAGCATCCTCCACCCCCTATCCTCCAATCACATTTCAATTAATAACAGTCAGCCAGGCATCGCCTCGAGATGTGCCAGCAAGATGATTGGTCTGTCAGTCAGAGCTGCTAGAGAGCATTTGCAGTTTGTCACGACTTTCCTCTTTTTTATTCTGTTCTTTTCACATTCACTTACTCCTATTTGTATCTCAAAACATTTCTCACTTGCTGCTAACATTTTCTTTTCTCTAATCCTGTCTTCAAAAGCCATGCCTCATGCTATACATTTTTTCCCCTTTCACAATTTAGTAAGCCTTGAAAAAGATGCTTGTGATGTTTGTGTGCACAACTAACAAACTACTTTGAACTGAGGGCCTAAAACTTATTTTTGAGTTTACTAAACATATTCAAACAAGTGATTCATGGTAAATGTTGGTAAATGTTTAAGTTTAGATACTTAATTGTAATAGATGAGGGTATGTGGAAGGCAATGCTGCACAAATGTGATCATGATGAGAGGTTTTCTCTTGCCTAGAAACACATACAACTTTAAAAACTGTCATCCTTGCGCAGCATTTTAAATGTGATGGGAGACAACACAGCCATCTTCTATTAGGGCCTGCATGCTCTCATTATAACCTGCTATCCAGGACATGCATGCAGGGAAATACCCATGCCAGTTATTTCTCTTTTGATGACAATCTTTTTTGTTTCTTGCTCTGGTACGAGGTACAATAAATACAGGTCCTTTGAGGATTTGTACCATCACTTTTTAAACCTGCATGTTTTCAGGAAGGGTGGTGGGATTGACAGTAACTTGGAGAAGTTGTAAAAACCAAGCAAATCAGAAATTTATCTTATTGCATGAAATTGCTGAGGTAAGAATTATGGCTGCCACATGCTCTCCCTGATCTTCATATAATACATACTTAAAGATCAGCCACTGCTGATACACATCAAGAGATGCACTGGTATGGCTTGCAAGCGCCCAAAGATGTGATAAAGTCTCTATAAATCACACACTGAGTGTGATGTGCTTTGTTATACTGACATTTCCTGGGAAACTTTAAGGCTGTGTGAGGAGGCAGCTCACTCCATTCTGATTGGTCAGGTCCAGCGGGCTGATAAGCGCCAGCTTTTTTGAATCTACATGAGAATATTTTTTGAACAATTCTTAACCCTTTATAGGGCTGTCAATGAAATACTTTAAAGTTCAGTGTTATTGTGGTATGTAACAGGAATGATTCTCTTGTTGCATTTAAAAATATGTATTTTCATGCAGAAAATCAAAGAAAATGAAGTAATCAAGAAAGGTCATTTATGGTTCTCTGGTTTTAAAAAAGTTAAAGTAATTTAGATGATTTTTTAACTTAACAAATCCCAAGAATAAGTTAACACATAATAAAGAACATTTTAGATTACAAAATAATTACTATATAGAATATTAATGAACATGTTATAACAGTATATATTTATAAAAGTTTAATTATATAGTCTATAGACCTTTTTAATATATTTTAGAACATCTCCAGCATCTTACTGAAACAAATATCACCTTTAATGCATGTACACATTATAATTATTGTTATAATTTTAAGAATTACCGTATACATAATGCTGCAACAGGCTGGCGACCCGTCAGGGTGTACCCCGCCTCAAGCCTGCAAATAGCTGGGAATGGCTCCAGCCCACCCACGACCCACTTGGATTAAGCGGTACAGGAAATGAATGAATGAATAATTTACATGCAATTTCTAGTTTATTTTATCATCTGTTATTACCCCAAGTAATTTTATCTCAGTTACTCTTTCTATTATAGTATTTTCTATCCAGAGTTGGTTTATTTTGTCTATTTGGCGATTCCCAAACGTCATAAATTTTGTTTTACTTACATTCAAGGTTAGTTTATTTTCATCAAACCATTTCTTCAACTTAGTTAGTTCTTTTTTCAACAATATCCAGGAGTTGTTGTAGATTTTTCCCACTGCAAACTAAATTTGCATAATCTGCAAATAAAATGATTTTCATGTTTGTTTTTAATTCACATATGTTATTTATGTACAAAATGAACATGAATGGCCTGAAAACTGACCCTTGGGGAACCCCACTAATTACACTTTGTACACTGGATTAAGCTTCTGTCATGGATGGTTCCTCCTTTACTCGTTGGCGTCCTCTGCTGCCCTTCCTGGCACTTTGTCTCCTGTCTACAGCTGGCCTGGGTTCAGTGTGATTGCTGCTCAGCTGCCATCTATCCCCTCATCAAGCTCCTGTTAAAGCCTGGTTTCTGCAGTCACTCCTCACCAGTCCGATGCTGACTCACCTGTGGTATGAAGCCCACTTCCAGTCGTGAGTATGTTGCCTTTTTGCTTGGACCTTCATCTGTGCTTTATCCTAAAGATCCTGCCTCCTGAACCCAGGACTCCGGCCGCCTGAACCTATCCTGAACCAGGGACTCTTCCTGTATCTATTAAAGAATCTGGATCGTGAATAAACTGTTTGAACTTATATCACAGCATTTTGGGTCCTCCTTCTGCAGAGTCATGACAGCTTCATGTAATAGAACATATTGTTTTCTATTTTTTAAGTAGCTATCTATCTGCTTAAGTGATAAAAATTGCTCAAGTGGACAATTTTTATCATATAATGCTAGTACAATAGACAAAAATGATTCATATGCTTCATTTACATTTTCAACATAGACATCTTTCCAAACCTGATTCTTTAGATCTTCTTTAAAATTATTAATTAAGCTCCATGTGGCTTTTCTAGCAATCTTGAACATTTTAACCTTTTTCTTACTGGTATTACTGCTCTGGATGATTGCAAAAACTGGAAGGTGATCACTGGTGTCATTGATTCTTATTCCACTGATTTTTTTCCTATCAATGACATTTGTCAATATATTCTCAATGAGTCTGGCACTATTAGTAGTTATTCGGGTCGGGCAAATGATCGTAGGATACATGCTAACACTATACAAGGACTTTATGCAATCTGTAGTTGTATTGTGTTCATGAGTATTTAACAGATCAGGCTTCATATTACCAAAATTACCATATAAATCAACTAACTTTTCTCTAAAAGTATCTATAGAGGAGCCGGGTTTTCTGTAGATACAGCTTATTAACATGTTTTTTGAATTTCCCATGACCATTTCTATGGTGATGCACTCCATAATGTTGTCCACAACAAATGACATTTTCCCCAACAAAATGACATGACATCACCCCCTTCCTTTGTTTTATTTCTATTTACAAAATAACTGTCATATCCATCAATCTGCACCATATCAATTTGTTCTTCACATAGCCAAGTTTCTGATATTGCTATTATTGTGAATTTATTATCTAACTGTCTTATGCAATGTTGGATTTTCGAGACATTTGAATTTAAGGTCCTACTATTGAAATGTATTATTGACATTGTTTGATCAGAAAAAATTTCTTTTGTTGAGTTCTTCTGTGTAGTACCTACAATCACAGTGACTGTCAATAAAAAAAGTTATTTTCAGGATCAATATCGTTTTCTATATCCAATGGTTTAATCAGTATAACTAAATGTTCTGAAGTCCATATTTTTTAAGTGAGGTAAATGATCAGTCATAGAAATATCTGACGTGCACCAATGATTTGTTCTTCTCCATTATCTTGTTTGGTCTTGTACATTAAAAACACTGTTGGAATTATCCTTCGTCTAGCTCATTGATATCCCTGATGACATCAACCTTTGCTTCCTCAAGGGTCGACCCATTTAATTTAATGTAACCCTCACAGTTGGATGTCCAAGTTGTTTAAATCTTTTTGTGTTTTTTCAGCATGTGAGCCCTTCTGGCTAAGTCAGCGTTTTTCTTGGTTAGATGTTCATTTATATATACATCAGTTCCCTTCAGTTTCTTTCCTTGTGTTAAGATAACTTGTTTTATTTTTCAACTTATCAAACGAATGATGACTGCTGGTGCTGTATTTTTGTTTTTACTAGGCTACGTGTTGCAGGTCTCAGTATCATTCAGGTCAATTTTGATACCTTTACTTTCCAGAGAGTGAGCTACCTCTCCCTCCCGTGATTTCCTTTCGGCCCAGTCTCCTCGGCCCTTCTCCTTTCAGTACCTTTATCTACTGTGGCCACTACATTTGTGTATGATGGATGCTTGGTTTTCAAACCACTTATGATATAATTTCCCTGGGAAAATTGTGTCAAGTCATTCATTTTTTTTGTCTTTTTCCATATTGAGCTTTTTCAGCTCTTGAACTTCCCAAATCCATGATCTTTTTTTGTTGCGCTGCAATAGTTGTGATTTCTCCTGAAAGAAAGTCAAGCGACTTTCTGAGCTCATCTACTACATAAGATAAATCTGATCCTTTCTTTGGTGCCATAGTTATGGTACTGTAAGCTCACAACCGGCTGTTGATGCTCCCAGTAGAAGCTGCTGCTGCCGCGCTGACGTGGCGTTGTGGTAATCGCTTCACCTGGAGGCTGCCGCCGCCGCTCATCAGAGAGGAAGAAACAGAGGTTGAGAGAGGAAAACTAAACTGTAGTTTTCATTCATGTTGCGACCCTCTCCGCTGTGGAGCCGTTGTTTCTTTTATTTTCATGCATCGGTTTTCCGTTGTGGACAGTTTCGAAAAATGTTCTCTGCCGATCATTAGCTGCTAGGAAGCTACAAAGATGGCCGAAGGGGGTGGAGTCGAACTGAGTAGAACGCTCTCTGACCTGGAAGGGGGCTGGGCGTCAAATGTCTCGTTCTGATTGAGAGAGACTGCACCAAAATGAGTTGCTCTCAGAGACTGTAAAGACACACCTCAGAACAGGGGTTAAGGAGGGGTGTGTGAAGCAATACTAATGACGATTTCAGGCCAAAGAATCGCAGTTCTACTTTAAATAAACCATAAATGAATGATTCACATGTGAAAAGAGAGGATTTAAAAGCATGATATGTATACTTTAAAAGGGACAGGTATGACTCCTGCAAGAGGCCGAATCAGGGGAGCTCTCATAATTTGAAGGCAATGGTGTATACATCCTCACATAGCTTTCCTGTCTTCCAAGTGTCTCCCATTTATAGTCGATCTTCAACTCTGGACAACAGGTCTCATGTCTTCTCAGTTATGTAATTTTAACTGGACATATTTATCTATATATCAATGTTTATATCTGGAACAGACGCTGGATATGTACATGAGTAAAAATAAATAAATAAATATCCTCTCATAGCTTATTGTGATTTGTGCGCTTAAACACCACGTCACACCTGTTGTACTTTATTTACTTGTCATCAATTGCAGCTCTTCACACTTTATCAAATGGTTAGTATTAACCGTGTTTAATTACTGTGCTTTTCTCTACAAGCTGGAGAAGCTGCTCACTGGTTGGAAGACGTGTTGAAGTTTGGTCCCATCATCAAACATAGCTCGTGGGGTTTCACTCCGTGGTACATTTTCTTCCATCTCTATTATGATGTAACTATTCTAAATGCGCTTTGTAAAAATATTTTAACTCAACACCCAACAAACTGAGCAGTAATTATTTTCTTTTCTCTACCTGACAGCCCTGCATCATAATGGAACATGAACGTTAAAAAGGCAGGCGGATGGGGAACCAAGCCTCACTGAACTAACGAAGGAGGGAGCCTGCAGTCAGGCTGCTGGAAGAGGATCTGACAGCCAGGAAGTTTACTGACACAATTTTTATTGCAGAGAATCGAAACATGAGAAAACATACAAATCAGAAACATAAAATAATTAAATGTAATTCTATCGTTACAAATATAGATATCAAACGTAAAATAAAGGTGGAGTTACTTTTAAAAAATTGATTTTTATACTTTACCAACTTTTCAGATCATGAAATTGGCAAATTGAAAAATAAAAGACCTAATGAACCCTGGCTTATTGAATTAGGGG
The DNA here is from genome assembly GCA_036024015.1 of Craterocephalus amniculus. Classification (NCBI taxonomy): domain Eukaryota; kingdom Metazoa; phylum Chordata; class Actinopteri; order Atheriniformes; family Atherinidae; genus Craterocephalus; species Craterocephalus amniculus. Next base: position 4,211 of record JAVQJG010258150.1, on the reverse strand, counting down.
AGGGGGCTGTAACATTAAGCCATTTGGTTGTAGATGCAGACGTCTTTTCTTTCTTGTTTTTTACTCCAGACTACATGGATGTTGTGGTTCTTCATCTTGCAGCTTGTGATCTAGCTGCAGCAGATTCCAGTGCCAGAGCCGCTCTGGCCAGTGTGTGGCTGGCAAAGGATGTCAGCTACATATGGACGTCTGCTACGGATCTCTGTCCAGCAGATGGGCAGCAGCGGTCGATATGTCAGGCATCAGCACCACCTATGATGGGGTGACTACGCGGTAGCGGAGATGAGCCCAGCACAGCTCACAGAGGAAAACTGCTTTGCTTTTTATATACAATAATAAAGATACATGTATTCTAGTGTTTTTGGTTCTTCATATTATCTATCTGACAGTAACCTGTAGAAATGTGTCCTGGTGCTGAACAGTATTTTTCTCTAACTACTGCTGGATTTTTTTTAATCAGGTGCATTAGTCTGAAGTAAATGTGGTGAACTTGGTATTTCTCATATGTAAAATACAACAAGACACTTTAATTTGATGATCGGAGCTTGTTCATCCATCATAGTCACAAGATGCTTTTTTGAAAAAATTATAAATATCCTGAGCTTGAAAGGCTATGGTGTATAACATCCAGCCTCATTCTCCGTTTCACATCTCAAAAACTTCAAAACCATCAACCACAGGTAAACAAGCTTCCTCCACCGTTGCTGTAGCTTCTCTCTGAACTCTGTTAGCTGCGGCTAGCTCAGCTTCACTGCACCTGTCTGACTGCATGATGTTTGCATTCAGTCAGTGAGTACGTACGGTGCCAGCACCACACCCAGTATGCACGCACCAATCAACACGCGCCGCATTAACATTATTTTAATGTTCATTCTTAAACAGTCAAACTCTCGCAGGAGAAACCTGGGGTATGAAAAACTGGTAAGAACGAGCTCTATGTTAGATATATTTTCCTCATAAATGTTCAGCATTGACTGAAAGTAAGTTTAAAAGAGAATGGATAGCTAAATAGAACCAGGTTATGACTCCTTTAAAGGAATACTCCGGCCTCAGAATGATGTGCCTTCATTTGTTTACTCGCCCTCATGCTGATTGACACGTTGGAGCACTTTCTTGATATTCATCATGTAGTCGGAGATATCGGCTACATGATGTCAGTGTGGTTTCCCGATCTCGATCAATGCGTGTTCAGATAAAAGGGGAAGAGTCTGCAACGTCTGACCAATCAACAAGGGAATTCCCTGCAGGCTGCGGAGCAGCTGCTTAAAGGGACTATACCCCGATTTGATTTCACAGCCGGCTAGCTTAGTTAGCGATAGCTACTAGTTTTTTAGCTTTTGTGTGACGCTTTTTCTCGGCTAAGGGGTTTGACTTTCGTAACTCAATACCAGATCACTATGGGAATGCTATTACTGGCTGATGGGAGTCTGAACGTTCCGAAAATGAACCTGGCAGAGAGAGCGTCACGCAAAAACTATCGGACATGAAATCGGGTATAGTCCCTTTAAAGCACAGACAATTTTCTACAGAAATATAAAGAATTTAAACACATCATGAGGCTGAGGCTGAGACTGCTTCAGCTTCAATCAGCAGGAATTTCAGACTTTATTAATGTACAAATGTGTCAGATTAGGCTTCATAATAACTTCATCAGACAATATAAACGTACAGCACCCTGATCACTTTATTACAGTCCAGACATTTCAGGCAGCTTCCTCCCTTTCCTTTATATTTTTTCTGTCTGACTGTTACCAACATAAATAAAATTATGAGCAGATTTCGATTAAATTTTCAGTTTCAGAAACTGAATAAAAAAGAAGTGGTTAGATATTTGGAGTGGTCCGGGAAATTATCTGCATCCAAACTTTACTTTTAGTGGAGTAAGTTAAATTAAAAATAACACCCACAGGCACTGGCAGTAGATATAATAAGGTGGTGAGTTCTGCGTCCTGCGACTGCTTCTATCTTCATGATGTCTCTGTGGCTCTGCGCACCGTGTGAGTGCATTTGTGTTTGAACATTATTTCTATGACAGCGTGAGAAGAACAGAAACTAAAACTTAACTTGAAAGTGGTCAGTGAGGTTTTATTTATTTATCTTTTATCTATTTCTGAAATCGTTTTTTTTTTCTAAAGCTCCTCCTGTGATCAGTGGCAGGACAGTTTCTAAGAGCTGATTGGTCAGGAGGATGGCACCTCCTACTCGCTGATCTCTTATCCAGAACTTAACCTGGTCCGGAGCATAAGTTACAGGGGTGATATACCCTGATCAGAAGTGAACTCGCATCGTAGAACGGAAAACCCAGCGTTAAACGCAAAGTTACCTCGATAAGAGAAAATCTAGCATCGTAGTACAGGTCCCTGGTCTAATTACACCTGATATAATGCTGAGGTGAAGAGTCCCCACAGGAGAGCTGCCTCCATCATCAAAGACCCCACCCACCCCCAACATGGATTGTTCAGTTGCTTCCCCTCATGCCGGAGGTACAGGAGTGTGAAATGCAGGACAACCAGACTCATAAACTCTTTATTTCCCTCGGCCATCAGACTCCTTAACAGTTAACAGCTGACTGGAGTCTGTAACATTGGACTGCACATTTGCACATACTGTTTACATTGTCAATGCATCTTTTTACTATTATTCAGTATCTGCAGATGTATGGTGCGTTCTACCTCATGACAGTTTTTTGCACAATTATTCATTCAATGCTAAATGTTGCACATGTTTACAAAGCACATTGCACAATATGTGCATATATTCCTTATATTTGTAGCGTTAAATGCCTCTATTAATTATAAAAAGCCAACGGAGCACCACCCTCCTTTATATTTACTTGATTTTAGGCCAAGGTGAGAAGACCTAACTATGAATTAATCAGTCTTATCGTGAATTCTTGTCGGATTGAATAATCCAGAAATATGCATTCAGAAAGTAACAACTGCGTCTAAGGTGACCACACACATTTATTAACAGCAATGGTAAACAGCAGAAACAAGCAGATCAATAATGAATACAAGGTTATCTGTAAATTATTACTTCAACGGCAAATAATATACTGATTCACGTGAGCTGGAATGCAAAAGGAGGAAGTAAGGAACGGTCTCTAATAATTTGGATCTAAGTATGTTTAAATGGTTATCAAAATCTTCCAAATGATATGTTTGATGATGTTAAATTTGGATGAGAATTTGGATGTAATAATTTTGTTTAATTTAGTTTTAACGCCAGTTGACACCACCTTGTTCAGAGCGTTTTGTCGGTCCTTACTGTAACTGGTTCCAGATGATTGATGAACCTAGTGGGTTTCTCCTGGTTCGGCAAGTCGGGTTGAACCGTTGCTGGACAGTCTGGTACTGTCGGCGTTTGTTCGAAGCAGGCCAGGAGCTACTCTGAGGTCGGCAATCCGCCAGCGGAGTTCCAGACAGGAGGTGGCGTTCGACGGCGTAGGGTCCAAATGAGTCCAAAATAAAATTATTCCCGGTATAATTAAAAAGGTTGTCTCAGAGCTTGTAACGCTTGCAAAAGACGCAGATTATAGTAAAAATTGCTGCTCTGATGAGTTTGTCGAAATCTCTGGAAACACTTTACTAAGAAACAAAAATAGCTTGATAATGCGTTACAAAAATAAGGTTACTTAAGGTTATTTAAGGTTCGAACTTAATTAAGATCTTTCGCGCACAAACAAAGAACAAAAGGCTCTAGTTGATTTGAGCCACGTGGAGAAAATGAAGAACAAGGGACGGAGACAAAGGACTAGAAAATAAGAGTTAACTAAGAGCTAAGGGAACTACAAGGTAAGAGAGAGGATGAAAGGTAAGCGAGTAAGAGGGCGAGAAGGAGCTGGCACGGCTCTTTTGAACAGGCCCGGCTTGCTCGTTCTGACCAATAGCTGGTGGCAATCTGAGATAAGAGGTGACTTCCTTATCCCAGAAAGATGGGTTTACTAATCTGACTATAAGGAGAGAAGTTCTTCAGATTGTCACACGAGGGCGCCATTTCCTCGTTTTTATTCCAGCTTTAATCAAAACATCAACTTAACTTTTACTTTGTTTGATACGTTCTAACGGGTAATCACATAAAATAAACCTTTATGAGGAACTATTTTGAATTCTATTTGCTGAAAAGGAAACAATAATTTCACAGTATTAAACTTGCATCTGGAGTAGTTCCTAAAGAGGAAAACTTACATTCTTAATTTCAACATTATTATA
>JAVQJG010258149.1:0-10764 GCA_036024015.1 Craterocephalus amniculus | reverse complement strand
AAACTGCACAGAAACTTCTCCTCATGGGATTCTGTAGCTTCTCCTCAGGATAACTCACCTGCTTTGCTGATGTACTGTCCTGGTTTACAGCTGCTGTGTCTCTGTGCTGCAGCACAGCTACTCTTTGTAAAGTCGATACAGAAGAATCCCTCTGCTGGTTCACATATTGTATCTAATGTACGTGTACACGGACGCACATTTATCAGATCCAAAGCTGTGAACGCGTGAGAAGGTTAAAAAAACTTCCATTTTGTTTACTGGAATGTGACAAATCATTGTTATAGTGGAAATGTGTTGTTTTTTGTTGTCATAGATATTATTTAAGATTAATTTTTTTAAATTGTGTCTGGACTGGATTTCACAGTGAAAAGGAAACTGTAAACAGGAATCACCTGAATCACAGATACTACAGGGTGAACACTGCTTTAACCCATTAGGTCTGTCCATGTAAGATCCATCTATGCAGGGCTGACAAGACGTGCGCTGCTCCTTAGTGCAGTCTTCTTTCACTTGATATCCTGAAGAACAACAAGAAAAATTGTTTTTATTGAAGCAAAAGTGTAGTATTGAAGGCAAAATGTGTCCTGCATGGTTTGCAAACTTCCGCCATATCATCATTTCCATACTAAGGCCCAATCTCATTCCTCTTTCTTACCCCTAACCCTTCCCCATAAAACGGAGCTACAAGGGGGAGGCCTGAAAGTCAACCCCTACGGATCTTATATGTAAATGTATATGTATTTGTCCCGTGCCGTCACGGTACGGGCCTCAAGGTTCGGTCCACGCAGTCCTATGACGAATACGGCTGAGTGGGAGTCAGAGGCAAAGACTGAACTGTCTGCTACACACTCCAGAACAGAGGGTGGCGGAACCGCCCCAATAAGCTGAGTGACCTGCCCGTAAGTTGCCAGAAATGATACAAAAGGTATAAAAAGGACAAAGAGGTAAAGTGATGGATGGTGTGGAGTTGGAGGCGCTGCCGGTCTAATTTAAAATCAGCTGTATGGGAGCATTTTGGCTTTCCTGTGTAATATTATGGTGATGGCATGCGAGTCGTAGCATGATGTACTTCCTGTATGCGCATGCTTGTGCGATGCATGCACAGGAAGTACAACATGCTACGGTTTGGGCTCTAAAAATATGCTAAATTATGTCGTTTCGAGTAACTTATGGACACGCAGATTACATTGGACGAGCAGTATGGAGGAATATTGACAAGTTTTTGTGGACTTTTATGGACCTTTTTGCTCAGGCACTGTTCAACATCCCTGTTACGGAATCAATGCAGAACGAAAACCTCCCCACATCTCCGGCCTCATGATAAATATCAAAAAATTGTTCCAGAGTGTTAATCAGTGTGAGTAGAAGATGAAGGCACATAATTCAGTTGTGTTTTATATTTTTGTTTGAATTGTGCCAGTTTAGTTTACATTTTGTTATGCTACATTGAAAATGTTTGTTACATTATGTCATGTCACCTGACTACCTCCCTCTATTTTTTGAGAATGATAGCTCTCCTAATACATTTTATGTTTTCATTATATTTATTTTTCACTTCTATAAAAAGGAGATGACTTTTACTTTGCACCCAATTCGTGTCTGTCACAAATAAGTACAATAAATGAAAAGCTAGCTGTTAAATGTGATTTGTTTAAAATTTATTTTTTCCATTGTACCTGTGTGAACCGTTCCAACCCTAGTAAAATCATATGTTACATGGCAAAACTTTGAAAATAATGGGGCCCATATGAGACCCTAATGAGGTGGATTCTTCAAATCTACCACAAATGATGTCAAACCAAACCACCAGACTAAAGCAGGGGTAGTTCTACCAGGGGGTACCAGAAGTATAAAAGGACAAATTAGCAGAAGAAGCTTCTGATGCCTGCTGACTTGATCGAGATGATTGGAAAAGTTTCATGGCTGCAATGTATTTCCTCACAAATTGATCACAGTTTTACCAACTGTCGGTGAATTGTGTGCAGCATTGTTGTAACAAAGGAATACAAATGTCACAGCATTTTTGCTGAGTGTAGTTAATGGACTCTTACCGAGGGGACACATGCTACAGCATTCATTTCTCGTCTTATACTCAGCTGGACTGCATGTCTGAGTATCGGCAGGAAAAGCTCCCATTGCAATCATCTGTAGAGAGTAAGATTTAAATTATTTTAAAAAATTAACACGATTAAAAATAAAAACAGTTTAGTTGACAGAAATCATCCACAACCCTCCAAAGCTGTGAAATGTATATGTCTGGAAAACATCCTCACATCACATTTAGGCTACCACATTAATACAACATTCAAACAGTCAGTTTGCTGTGAGGCAGCAGATCACTTTACCAGCAGAGTTGCAGCCGCCCAAGACTTTATTCTTAATGCCATCTTATCAGGCTGGTAAAAAGTTTTCCTCGGGTCAACTCGTCACTGGGATTGGAGATCAGATGAGAAGTAAAATCCAAGACTGCTGGTCGACGTCTGCAAACAAAAAGAAAAAAACATGGTGACAGTAAATTTATGGTGACAGTAAATTTTTTTGGAATATTTTCATGTGAATATTACTTTTTGGGAGAACTTACAATGACTCAAGAACATTTAAAACTATCTTTTTATGACCGAGTCAGGTGATTCATTTACTTTTCTTTGTTAAACTGCACCTTATCTTTCTGTGCAGTTTATCAGATGATGTCATACCTTTACATCTGCCGTTTGACAGCTTGAATGCTGAGTATCACCCATCAGGTCATTAAGGTGTAATGTACAAGGAAAATTAATGTCAGAGAAATATGACAACTCTCCATCTTTAGTGGTCATATCTTCATTAAATTAAATCTTAAAATGAAAAGAGTGACGATTCTCAGTCCTTTAAATATTTGCTGAAAACCTTGGACCCACCCTACAGAAATTCTCCATCCAACCAAGTAAAGCGTGTCAGGATGTAGTTAAATATTTTTATTCACTGGGATCGGAGGTATCATTCCGGTGTCCACCAGAGGTCCTCCTGGAGCGCAAACTGCAGGAGGGTCATCAGGGAAGGTGAAAAGGATGCCTCTGCCAGTTCTTCAGTGACTGAGTGTTAACCCTGTGGTAACTTCAAGCCCTCTGATTTTATTTCTAAAGATAATTTGAGCTTGAGAGATTCCTAGAACTCACCTCTGCTCCCTTCTTTTAGGCTAAGCTTTATCACTCGAGAGAAAGCTTCCACTGAGACTTCCCAGTTTGCAAACATCTTCATCCTTTCAGTGAAAAATTTTCTTCACCACTCTACTGGATCAGGACTCCTCCTTCCCCAAACACTGCTTACGCCTGTCTGCCCTCCAGCTGCTCCCTGCTTTTTGTCTCTGGAACCACCAGGATCCCTCTCACCTCATCTGCGTCTCCAGAGCTCACCCAGGAACAGGATAGTTGCAAATAAATCACCTTAAAAGTCTTTTGCCTCCTGAGAGTGTTGAATGTGGGTCAGACATCTCACCAAAACATGACTTTATTCCAGATAAACATCTAAACAAAGTTGTCTGTGATGCTGTTGACTCCATATAAAGTTGCATTTCATATATTTGGATGTTGGCAGAGAAAACCTGACACCTAGAACAAAAGACTTATCTAAAGCACTGTAGTACTCTCTATCCAACAGCAGCCTGTCAGACATCACCAGAGCAGAAATAGAGACCTTTTTCGTGGGGTGCCGACACTTCAAACATCAGGAAGGAATTTAAGAATAAAACAAATGAACATTATTAGCATCATGAATAATAAAGCTGAAAAACTACAGCTTGCCCTTCGATCAACTCTTAATGAACCCTTTGCTGAATCAGAAGTATTAAGCAAATCAGCCAAGAGATTAATTTACTGTGAGTAACCTCAAATGGAAATAGAACTTCCAGGCAGCTTTTTGTAAGAAGTTTAAAAGCTGTAAACATCCTGCAGCAGCTTTAACTTGTGTTTTTCTTTGCTTAAACACTGAAGGGAAATCATTCATCCCACTGCCTCCTTCACAGTTTGCTATATTTTCATAATCTCTTTCCTTTCTAAGCTTTTTACATCACAAACATTTTTATAATCTTCCATGAAGGAGGGCACGTGAAAATTGAAACCAATAAGGATAGTATCAACCAAATTCACTCAGACCTTCAGACTGCAGCTCAAACTTTTTTCGATTTTTTTCTTACATTATGTTGCCTACCTCTACTGCCTAAACAGCTCAAATTTCGATACGTTTTTTTAAAACGGAAAAATTAACAAAATCAAAGTGGGTCTACAGTATCACCTTCTCCGACATTTCAACTCAGATAAAGTCAGATAATTCCTTTATCACTGGCAGAACTGGCTGTTTCTTGTAAACTTTTTCTCTGTTTTAGTCTCCATGTTCTTTTATTCTGCGCCGCAAGTGAAAAAATGAAAACGTATATGCTTATTCAACCTTTTTTCCTTTTAGCTTTCGGTTTCTAACGCTTCGAGAGCAACTGCTCCTTTTCTTTTTATTAAAACGTAAGAGCCAAAAGAAAAGACCCATTTTCTACTGTTGATGAAAAATCCAACAGCTATCGCGTTGATCAGATATGCTGCTGATCTCACTGATGCTGGGGGCTTTAAGACCCCCTAAAAATGAGCAGATGTCTCTGACCTACTTACCTTAGATTTGGTGAAACGGTGAATTTCTCCGGAACACGCAGCTCCGCTCAGCTTTCTGATAGGAAAATCTTGAAATGAGATTGAAATAACGAGTTCAGAAAGCGGTGATTAAAAGAACCGAAAGTGTCAAACAGGTGCAAAGTCCACGCCCACAGACATCCTTTGGATTAGACCTCGCTGGTAAACAAGAGCAAGTTTTCGTTTTTCCGTCTGGAAGTCAGCAGAATAGGCCACGGGGTATAGTTTGTCTTTATTTTTCAAATAACCATTTCCAAAGCATTCATGCAGAAGTCACGTGATACAGATGCAACAACGAAGGACGTGGAGATGGATTTTTTTTACTCGTGTGTTTTGCATTTTAGCTTGTTGTTCAAGCTAAAAGCTTTTAAAAGAAAATCACGGGGGTCATGGTCACAAATCTAACAGAAAAACACCTTTTTTCTGCTTTGGGGGACTCCCTGTAACTCCCCTGGGCCAGTGACGTAGCTGACCAGTTTGTGCAGAGGGGGCAGGACTTACTGTAAGAAAAAGAAAAAAGAAAAGAAAAAAGTGCAACACATGTATTCTGTACGTACGAGGGTTTTTTTTCTTTCTCTCTGTGTGCCCCAATACTCCGTGGTATGTATGAGTGACGAGAAAAGACAAAACAAGAAATAAATATGAAAATAAATATATATGCACATAAATAAATAAATGTACATATAAATATGAAAAATGCATAGATAAATGAATATATAAAAAATAAATACACATATAAATACATAAATGCACGAATAAATGTAGCTATAAATGCATAAATAAATAAATATGAAAATAAATAAATACCCATATAAATGTAAAAATACAAAATTGTGCATTTCTACATTTACATTGAGCAGTAGCATCCCTCGGGGCTCATGAACCACACGGTTGTGGAATCTCAGGAAAAAGAAAACTTCTCACTTCATACTGCCACAATTTCCTCTTTAATTCTTCAGCCAAGCACTCGGGTATTTTTATTTGTTTTTTTACTCGTGTGTTTTGCATTTTAGCTTGTTGTTCAAGTCTTTTTTTTCAATCACGAGTTTATGGTTACAAATCTAACAGTTAGAAAAACAAATATTTTTTGCTATGGGGGACTCCCTGTAACTCCCCGGGACTGTTTTCTATAGCAGTTCGAGCCAGGATTTTACTTGGCTAATTTTGCTGTTCTACTGGAAACAGAAACTTTTTGGTCTTTTAGCTGTATTTTTTGTGAATCTCTTTGTTGACGTTAGCTATTGGTCTTCATTTAGCTGTGGTTTATTGATATGTAGCTAGTGATTTGTGTTGTATGTAACCAGTTTCCCTTCTGGGACAATAAAAGAATCTGAATTTGAGTAAAAACAGAATTAAAAATGATCATCGATTAGTTAACCATCAGGTAGAATCAATGTACATAGCCTATAAGAGAATTTTGAGGTAAATTAGTTTGTTTTTGGACCTAAGAACTGGGTTTGAATGGAGCTGAGCAATCGCCCTTTAAATGCACAGCAAAACACTTTTTTGTAAGTGTAATTCATTTTTCTTATTCAGATATAACTTAGTAAACAGCTGAACCAGACCATGTGATGATGGCTCAGATACTCTCCTGCACCCGTCTCTTTGCTCGCTTTCTGCTTCTTCATCCTGGTGAAACTTTCCCTCTTCCAGCTCCTCACTGCTGTGGTTCTCTTCCTCATCACCTTGTTCTCGCATCATCTCATTGTGACGTTTGTCTTGGTCTCCTTCTTCTCCTCCCACCTCATCTCCTCCATCAACCTTGCTCAGTTCATAGTTTCCTTCTTTTCTCTCGCTTATACTTTGCTTTGAAAAACCAGAAATGCTGCCTTTCCTCTTCCTTTCAGCAAGATTGAAGGTAATTCACGATGTTGGCAAACTTCTAATCCTGTTAGCTTATCTACCCAATGTCAGATCTACTGTATTATCAATTATATGTCAATCTATTAATGTGTAGATGTACTTTTCCATCCTGTTGCTGCCATTAGTTCTTCGGTCCCCTGCTCTTCTGCTGGGCTGGATGCATCCCTGGGGACAGTATTAAATCGCTGTTCCCTCATTTTCCACCTATCCAGGTTAGCTGTGGGAGGATTTCCTGGGCTCTGACTTCAAAAGTGTCTTTTCAAATGTACTATACGTTAAACTCCTGCCAGATTGTCCCAGATCATCTGAAGTTAAGTCTGCTTGGGAAGGTTGAGCTGAATGAGTCTGCATGGTGATTGGTGACCTTTTCATGCTCCATCTCTACTTGTCTCCTCCTCAGTTTGAAGTGTGAACTTCCTTCTCCAAACCTAGACTACTGTGATAAAAGTAATGCCTCTCACTTTTTTTCCTTTTTTTTTTGTTTACAGTTTTTGGCAGCTAAACATTTCCTATAGTGTAAAACCAGAATTCCAGAGAAGTTAAATATGTGTGAAACATTAATGGAGAAAAGTTAATTCAAACCTATAAAGATGTTGAAGTAATAGCAATGCTTTATCTGCACAAATACGAGAATTTAGGATTACAGGAAGCCTGAACATAGAACGCTTTCAAGTTTTTCTCCTTTTTAAATATCTTAACTACACGGTGAGCTACTTGTTGAGTATATCACTTTTCTTCTCTTTGTAACACAGGTTTAGCTTGAAAAGGCTTTGTGCATAATCAGTTTGACACTTTCAGAGTCAAACATCTTTTTCCTTCTTCTTGTCTTCTCATACACATCTGGTCGGGTTATTCACATTTCATAACCCTGCTACAGCCCCTTCAGTCTGAACTTCGCTTCATGATGAGGAAAGCTAAAACCTGACAGCCAGTAGTGACACTTTCTGGCTAAACCAGATGTGCTGCAGATATCAGGGATGTCACAGATTGTTTGGTGCACTGATGAATCTAAAATGATTTTCTCAGTTCATTCATTTTAAGATGAAACTTTAAGTGGAAGGAGGGGAAGAAAGAAAAAACTAAAGAAAAAGGTTAAAGTAAAAGAAAAGAGGCAGAAAAGTTTGAAACAAACTGGAGTGGGCTGGATGTGAGGTGCCAACCATGACTCCACCACATGCTGGCTTCCCTTGAAAGCATTGTTTATCTTTCATTAACTTCCAGAAACAATCACATGTTAACTTTATATCCATATCCTCAAAAAAAATCAAGTCACATTAAAACAGAAATAGTTTTAAGATAAAGAGAAGAGGAAAACACAATAACAGCTAAAAGGTTTAGCCTTTCTTTTTTTAAATCTTCATGTTTAGGGATGGGCATTTGATTAAATTGTCTAAATTGATTATCAGGGAAATCAATGATTGATTATTGATTAAATATTGATAATTCTATATTAAAATTCAATATTTATTGCTAGATTCAAATGAAGTGAAAGTATACCAGTATCGAGTATTGGTCCAATAGCATGCACATATTTTACTCTGTAATAAAAGTGTTCTGATACTACAGATGATAGCCTACCACTGAGAAGCTGGATTACACAGAAATTAGTACTTACTTTTATGAACATGAAAATATTTTTCATTGCTGCACCAGTTAAGATGTGCTTGCTATTAAGAGCAATAGACACCTCTTTGCCTTTAGTCTGGTGAATATAAAATCCCTCAAAATGACTTGAAGTTCAGTAAAATCGTAAACTAGTCTCTATGTACATAAGCTGTACAGGGATGACTGGAAGTTACCAGGCTGTATAGGGTAGCTAATGACTGGGTTTGAGGACATGATCCAACAAGCTGTAGGAAAAGGAAAAGTTGTGCTTGTTTTAGAGAAAAAAAAGATGAAATTTTATGACTCAAGTTCCATACAATTAAAATAATAATGATCAAATTCACAACAATTTACAACCGATTTCCTTTACAATTCTCTTTTCTTTAGTATCGGCTTATCCCTTTAAATGCTCTGTATAATATTTGATACAGTTTCTGAGGCGTTTTGCATCAATTAACGGTAAATACTCAACAGCGTTGTGGAGTCTGAGACTTGTCTTCTGGTGGACACGATAACACACTACAATAATTTATACATGAAACACATTAGTTAACAGTTACTATATAAAAATTCTGTTTTTGTTTATTTTTAAACATTTTCTAAAGGGCAAAATAAAAAATTTCCATAAAAAAATCGAATTTTGTCCCTATTTTGTCCAGTGTGTGAAAAATAAAGCATGGTGGAGTGAAATACCTGATGGAGAAGAAGGATAACAGCTGTATAAGTTGCTGTTTTGAAATGTTAAACCAAACATTTATCTCAGGTCATTTAGAATACCATCAGACTTTAACAAACTCCATGTGAAGTTTTCACCGGTTCATGAAGTCCACTTTTCTTTGATCTTCCTAAAACAGAGATTTTAAAAACACAACCTAGAAGGTTTTAATCCAGCTACGATGATAATACTTGGTAGGTAAGATGCCCGAGGACGAACAAAGTGAAGGAGTTGGTTATAGATGTGCCGCCACTGAAGGCTCTAGATCTGACAACCTTCAGAAGGACCTCCACTGGGTAATGGTCACTCACATCCAGTGCCTGATTAAAAAGCAGAGAATGACATTCATCAAGACAAAATTAACTAACAAGGGTTTTTTTTCTGGTTTCATGTATTGATATGTATGACATGTATTGATAGTTCAGTTTCTCAGATTATGAAAAGCTAAAAAAAAATTGCCCTAATTAATTCATGGTAAGCTATTCAACATTTATTTGGTATTAGTCTAAAACAACACTAAGCACTTCACATTTTTATGAAAAGGGTTGTTTGATGTATAAATATTGGGTCTCTTTGCCTTTACTCCAATAAACAAATCCACAATTTCCAGTGAAACTTTGTTGAATAAAATTAGAAAAATTCAGCAGTCACTTTTAGAGACTCAGTGGATCTGAAGATTCAGTGGAAATAAAATCTTTGTTCATCAGGCATCCAGACCTGATATATATATATATATATATTTAACTTTTCCGATCAGTACATTCATATTTTCATTATCGTTATGTTATTGGTTCTCTGCTGTATTTCTGTGGCGCTATCGGATGGTTGCTACGGTTACACATGCAGACCGTTACCTGCTCCTCTGTTAGTCGGTATTCCATCTGGAAGTTAAATGGTTGGGCTGAGAAAGGCACAACGGCTCTGTTAAAGGTTTCTCCGTGCACAACGATCCTGAAAAATAGACATAAGAGTTGTAGCTGCACATGCATGTAGGACAGAGATGTTTGTTATGACAGAAAACTGCTTTTTATCAACACTGACTATGAAATAAAAAATATATGCATGTTATGCATATTTATAAGTAGCCTATATAATATGAAGAAAGGGTATATTGGTGATTTATGCATTATAACTCGTATGTGTGTAATTTTCTGATGTTTCAGTTTTTTGAAAGAACGATGTCTGCAACATGATCCATCCTCATCCATTAAAGAAAAGCCATTCAAATAACTGGAAACTGAAACAAGTAATAATACATATACATTTGCTAAATTATGATTTTGCTAAATCAGACATTGTTTTTAAATTAACTGAGAAAGAAAAAAAAACCAATACGGCTCAGGACCAATGAGAGCAGGTAGCTGATGAGCAGGGGGCAGAACACCTGTGGACAGGTGTAGAAGTCTGACAGAGATTTCCAGAAAACAGCTGATTGCAGTGATGGCCGCAAAGGATTGTTCAGCTACATTACATTAGCTTATGAGTGAATTAACAAAGGTTGATTTCTCATATTTTTACTAGTTTTAAAAAATATAAATTTCTATTTAACCACAATTCAAAAACAATGTCATGATTTTCACTGAAGTTTTATTTATTTTTACTTTAGTCAGTTTCAGCTCAAATCAGTGGCAGCTGCTTGTTTTTCATGCTTTGGGATTTGTAAATATGCTTGTATTATATTGTTTAAATATTTTTGCCACAGCAGTAGATTCATTCCCTGCTTGCTTGCTCACTGCATTATGACGGTGTGTCACCATGCTCACTTTATGTCTGAAGAAGGGCAGACGCCTGGAACGTCACACAATTAAACATTATGGTGCGTTCCAGTTGTCTCGGAATTCCGAGCGGAAGTCGGTTGGTGACGTCATTCCGAGGTAAACAGCGTTCCAGTTGCACAAACTCGGAAAAAACGGATCCTCCAGCAAAGCT